>VYZU01083083.1:80256-103331 GCA_013401355.1 Ceyx cyanopectus | reverse complement strand
TATAATTTTCCCAGCAAATGTCGAAAAACTACCTTCTGTTAGGTGATAAAAGTGTTCAGTGAGGGGGATGTGAATATTTCACACCCTGAACTGGCACAGTTCTCCTGGTACACGCTGTGTCCCTGTCTGTCTTTGCACCATCTTTGTAGTATAAACTGGAGTCTGTTTTGTCTTTGAGAAAAGCCCCATTATCTGCCTCATGTTTGCGCAGTGCTTAGCACAACGTAGGCTGCTCCTACACTACTTACCAATGCAACTGTGACTAGCAGTTTGCCCTTGCTGAAGGGCTCAGAATGGTTTGTCACTGTCATTCTTATAAGGCAGATACTTTTTCTTGATTTTCTTGATTTCTTGATGCTTTATGCTCAGTGGTGGACTGCTGCTCCTTCAGCTGGCAGAAGCTGAACTGCTTGTACTTCTGTAGTCTTTAAATATGTAGAAAATGAGTACAATATTGTCAGTTCTGAAAAGGAAAAATGTAGGTTGGTTTAGAATGCTGTATACTAGGCAGGGTGAGAGATGCTTTTATATACTGCAGATATATGGATTTATTTGCATGTGCAGACTCTTTTTATTGTTTTTTTTTTTTTTCCAGAAGACCACCTTGTTTTCTGGAGTTTAGGAGCGAGCAGTATGGATGTGGGCAGGGATGGCAGGGGAAGCAATCTACCCCCTGCCTTGCCTTGGAGGGTGGCAGAGGAGTTGTGCGCTCTAAAGCCCTAGCTCTTGCTGCAGCACACCAGTCTGCCCCAGCTAGTCCCAGGACTGCCTGCCCACCCCAGTGTGAGCTGGGGCACTGCTGCCTCCCTAGGCATATCAGGTGCCCCGTGGTGCTTGTTGGGGTGGTGGGTCAGAGCCAGGGCTTGGAGTGTTCCTGGCCCTGCTGGCACTTGGTTTGGATTAGGCTCCCTGACTAGAAGCACAGGTCCAGCATTAGTGGCTCCCACATTGCCCCTGCGCTGCCACAGCTGCCTCCCTCAGTAGGCTCAGTAGTGGGTCCTATGAAAAGAGGCAGAGTTGTACATGTATATGTTTTTTTTCCCAAGGAGATGGTGGTGATGGCAGCATCCTGGCTCTGGGCTGGCCTGGCCTGGTGCCTGAGGGCACACGCAGCTGTTCTGCCAGCACTGCTCCTGAATCCTTCCTTGTCTTCTCTTGGGAAGGGGATGCATCCGACCATGCCTTGGCTGGTATTTTCTAGCCCCTTTCTAAGTTTAATAAACTTTACCAGTTGTGCAGCTGTCAAAAGCTGGGATATATGGCTGTTTAGTCTGGAAAAGGAAAGTAAAAGCTGCACTTGGCCCTGGGAGACAGAGCAGCCATGTTTCTCATGCACACCACGTGGCTGGGACAGCAGATCCTAGGGGAAATGTATGTCCAAGTGTGAGGAAAGGGCATGGGTGGGAGGAGGGTGCAGCCTCTGCTCCTGTTGCAACAGCACAGCTGTGGCTGCCTCTGCTCCATGGTGGCCGTGTGTGGGAAGCTGCAGGAGCAGCTGTCTTGACAGGTGTGCTGAGGTGGAGCTGCTGATGCACTGGTGAAGAAGAGGAGGATGCCTTCCTGCTCACTGTAACAAGTTACCTAGCTTCTGTTCACTGCCCTTGGTGCTGTGTAAGAATCAAGGGAGAGAGAAAAGTGCCTTATTTTTCAGGGAGTTTTTACTTAAATGGAAATAATGTTTTATTATTGCTTTTGCTTTATTTTCTGCAGAGTGGGAAGCCCCCAGTTAAGGACATGTTCACAGATCTGAAAGATGGAAGAAAGCTTTTGGACCTTTTGGAGGGTCTGACAGGGAAACTTCTGGTAAGGGAAATGCATATGAGTCATATCCCCATTTATTGAAAAAACAAACAAATCACACCAAACTCAGACTGGCCTGTGATTTTTGATTTTAATTTACTTAAACCTACTTTACTTATAACATGTGCTTGCTCTCTCCAGTTCCAGCGAAGTTCCCATGAACTCCCATGGGAATATAGGGTCAGGCTGAAGTCAGTTGTGTAAACCATTCTTTGGGGTTAAAACATGTTGAGCAAAGCACACAAAGCCTGTGCTGTTACTCATGTAGTGTGTGTACTGTTTAAATAGAGATCTTCTACAGGTCTCCTCCTGGGTGATCTGGAAAGCAGCCTTTAGCTGGATACCTGTGGAGTTTTTCAAATAAGCCTGTGAAAGAATTTTTAACTCTTTAAAAATGATAAGAGTCAGTAGGCAGTATAAAAATCTGTATCTCTACTGAAAAATCCTTATGATCTAAAGCTAGATAGAGGGTTAAAAACTACTCAAGTCTTGTTTGAAAAAGCATGTGTGGTGCTGAACTTTTTATCCCTGCTAACATCAGTGACTCTTGGTGAAACCTGTACCATCCCTTGGGATTAAATTCTTGATTTCACTGTTTATGATGAATCTCAAAGTTGTTTATTGACCTTCTGGGAAACTTCAACCATTTGTAATTTGTTTGCAAGCTTGCATTGGTTTTTAACAATTTTTTTCACTAGTACTTCTAAAGTAGTCTGATTTGAAGTATATTGAAGACAATAAAAGTGTGGGTTTTTTTCTAATTTTGTTGGCTATTATGTTCTGAGTTCAGCTCTGTGCTCTTGCAGGACGATTGTGTTCTGTTGCAGTGATTAAAAGCAAATTGAATGGCAGATATTGTCAAGAGTTGCAGTGTGGTGTTCCCTGCCCCATATCCCCCCAGATGAAAAGGAAGGGAAAATCAGGAAGCAGAACTTCTTCCCAATATGCCAAGACTGAGCAGTTTCCATGCCAAGAAAACAAATTGCTGCTTGTTCCCTCTTGGGAGCTGAAAAATTTCAACAACTCTGGCAAATGTTCAAAAACTTCAGATTTTCCCCGGGAACTCCCACTTTGTTGTTGTGTTGCCAGGTTATAGTTCTGCAGATGCTGGGAATAACATGTCTGCATTTACTGAAGATGAACTGAAACACATTTTGAAGGCTTGTCATGTGCCTTCAATATTGTTCTGAGCAGTTTTCATTTTGATGTCTCTTTTGAAATGGTTGTAGATGCTTATGTGGTTTTTATGTCTATTAAAAAAAAATACCTGGACAAAGTGAAGATCAGTTGTTCTTTTGTTTGCTGTATTGCAAAACTCTATTGCTCTATGCTATCTATGCACTTATTTTGTTTGATGCGTCAAGTTAACTGTGATGTGAACAGATTGTCACTTTCTTTTCAGCCTAAAGAGAGAGGCTCCACCCGAGTCCATGCCTTGAACAATGTCAACCGAGTGTTGCAAGTCTTGCATCAGAACAACGTAAGCAGCTTTTCCCACAGCTTTTGCACCAGTTCTGCACATTATTCCGTGTGAAAAAGAGTTCAAAATGCAGACAGCAGATCTGAGGTGGAATTTCCACATCTGGCAATTGTGTCCCATCACGTAACGATAACTCAGGAGCTGCAGTCACTCAACTGTGTGCTGTTGAAGTGCTCGGCCACAAAACAAGGCTGGTTCTCAGCTCTGTTCTGCACAGCTCAGAAACCTGGCAGAACAAAGAGCTAATTTCCATGAAGACTAAGGTGCAAAAATCTGTATGTTGGGTTTGTGTCTCCTGTAGTTCCATGGCAGATTCATACTGACTGTTCCTGAGTTGGAGCTTTGGTAACTCAGAAGAACAGCAAACTAACAACCCCCATCCTTCTGTAAGAAAAGTTAGAATAATGCTGGCTTGGTTTACTTTGGTTTTGTATCTTTACTGCCTGGAAGCCAGTAATGCTATAGTAAAGTGATTTTTATTTTCCCCTTAATAACAATTCCTGATGTGTGCTCTCTACAGTTAGACTTTCTATTTGCAACTGTCAGGGTACTAAAATAACTTCCTAAGAACATTCTGGCAACCAAATGCATCTAATGCAAAAAGTCACTGACATATTTATTTGAGATAAGCTGATTGAAGGGTGATATAAGCATGCTGTATAATACTGTGATTTTCTCTCTCTATGGAGTGAACTAGTGTCATATTTCTAGGAAGCAGCCAAAGCTAGTGTGGGGTTTGTGGTGTTGTTTTTTTTGTTTTGTTTTGTTCTTTGAGGTGCTGTAAATATTAGATTTATTTCCCCCCCCCCCCAAGGATAAATAATGAGTCTTCACAGCTTTAAATTATTTTCTTCTTATGAAGGTAACAAATTAAACAATACTGAATTACAAGAATTAATTAGCTCTTCCTTAAGATGGCAGGATATGGATTTCTAGAAGTAAGCAGACAGTGTTAGCTGAATCATGTACTTGATTTATACTGCTTCACTTCATTAGCAAGTGATGTGTGTTAAGGGGAAAAGGCATGCACTGAGAAGCAGGTGTGTTATTTTACATGAGAGTTTGTGAGTTGTAAAATATTTATAACTTGTGAATAATTTATAAAAGCATTTAAATATATATTGCAAGCCTAAGGTGTAGATGTTCAAGTGATCCTGTGAACTCTGTCCATCTGATGCACAGTATGATTCTGTGTAATGAAATTCAAAGATATTAATTTCAAGTTTTTGAAATTTAATTAAAAAAATTATGACCCACTGGAAATCATTCTCTATATAACCAATAGCAGACTAGTGTCAGTAGTATTGTCTGCTGTCAACTTTTTTTTACTGATTATTTTTCTGTCTTAATAGTCCACTCACCATCCTAGGGGATTGCTGGCTTCATCCTGGAAAACAATGGCTTAGTTAGAGTCATTGAGACACAAAAATGGACCTGTGGAGTATTTTCTTTTATATATGGTGCAGATAGCAAAAGGAATGCATTACTATTGTAATTATTATTCTTCACATATGTTTAAAAAATATGAAGTGTTTTGTTTTGTTAGCCATTCTCAGAAGTGCTTCCATTCTATTAAAGGTGAAAAAAGTTCTTGCATTATGGTTTGTTTTTTTTTTTTTGTCTTGACCTTTAGTCCTGCTTTCTTGTGCTTGTGTTCAAGAGTACTTTCCACTGAGTTTTTTAATGATCTGCACTGGTGATACTTTTAGCCCATTTAATTTACAATTCTTTTCAGGTATATGCCCAGTATTTGTGAGAAGTATTGCAGTAAAATCCTGTTACAGCTGCTGAAAAACACAGGACAGGAAAATCCACAAGCTTCCTTAGTTCTTTGAAGTGTAATTTGTGGTTTCATGTTAATCTCTCAACACAGAGTTGATATGGATCTCCTAACCATGAGACCTATGGGGAACTGAACATTGTTAAGATGGTATCTGAAAGCAGTGAGGTTACGAGTCTGTTCTGCAGAACTGAAGCTACTCATGATGGTGTGATAAGAGGAAAAATATTAATGGAATATATCAGCAATATCCTCTAATACAGACTGAAACTGTCCTTGTCTATCCTGTCATATGAGGCTGCAGCCACTGAGAGCCAGAGCACGGGCTCAGTTTCTCTCCTGTGATTAGCCATCATTTTTCAATTGCTAGTCAGCTTGTTGATGCAGTTTTGGTCTGTGAACATTTCCTATCCCAAGCAATGTCCAGATAGCTGGTGGTAGTTTTTTGGGAGTTAGTGTAAGCTGCCTCAGCTGTTCATAGCCTGTTTTCCATAGGCATGCTGGTGACTAATGCAGCCTGCTGCTTGCTGTGGTTCCCTCCAAAAGGTGTTTCAGTTAGTGCTGCTTTCTCTGCAGGGACTGAATGGAGACTTGATGAATAATCTCTGTCCCTACATTTTTTAATCTTCTTAATGATTTCCATTAGTGTCACCAAGTCTGTGAGGTCCTGTGCATATAGAAAAATTAAAAGTTTTAATTTTCCCTGACCTTGTATAAACTTGTCCCCATGTGGATGTTGTTTCATGTGAAGGAAAAACCTATTCTTAACAGAATTTTCATGGTTTTGTAATATCTCTGAGTGTGCCTAGGAGCAGGACTGCTTTTTTTTTTTTTTTTAATATCAGCTCCTTCATGTTTGTGTTTCTATGGGTCAGTTTTGATTGCCAGTATGCAACTGTTTATTAGGAGATAAAACTCTTCCAACAGAGTATCTTTGGTGCCATCTTCTGTCATTTTGCTTAAGCAGTTGTCATGACAAATTCAGATAGTCAGCACTGTCGTCTGTGGTTCTGTTTTTCTAACTATATTTTCTTTCAGAGCACTTGGGAATACATGAGTGGACAGCCAGGAATATGGGATGGGGTTGTGACTTGAAAGTGTGATAACAGTGTTTAAAATAGAGTTGATCTGCCCTCTCCAGGTGGAGCTGGTGAATATTGGAGGAACTGACATCGTTGATGGAAATCCCAAGCTGACACTGGGACTGTTGTGGAGCATTATCTTGCACTGGCAGGTGAGAGGCTGCTGCAAAAGCTCTTCTTCTCCAGGAACCATGGGTTTCTCACAGACTTTCCCAGGGTTTTGGTAGTGGAAAATACTGTTTCTATTTTGGCCTGGTAAATAAAGGCAGGCCAGTGTTTGGTTTCTGATCTCTGTCTATTGGCTGCCTCCTGTGATACATATTATTGTACATGTGCAGTTGTACTCTGCCTCTTGGTTTAGTTCCTTCTGGTGTTAACTGCAGAGAGGCTTTTCAGGCTGGAGCACTGGATTCTTTCCTCAAGGCTTTTATGCACTTCTGCTAACAGGTGTTGTTTTATCTAGGTAGCTGTATTGGGCTTGCATCTTCCATGCTGCTCTGTAGGTTTGTTTCTCAGTCTCATAGATTGAATTGCTCCTGGTTTACCCAGGTAGCTGGGAGGATCAGGGAATTCACTTGGAGGGACTCTGGCAGATTCTTGTGCATAGTACCTAAACTGTTTTTGTGTGTTGAGCACATACTCTCTTCTTGCAGAAAGCTTTGCAAACTGTGTTTAGGGGGATTTGCTTGCTGGTAGAACTGCAGCATGAGGCAGTGAGAAATACTATACCCTGTGGTTAGTGTAGGCATTACTGAGGAGAGGAGGAGGATCATCATGTAATTGCATGAAGCATTATTTGTTCTTGGAATCAGCAGAGTGCAAAGATGGCCTGAAGACTTCTGTTGCCAAATTCTACATGAGGAGTTAGAGCTTGGTTCACAGCTTGTAATAGGAAAGACCCTTTCATGGGAAACACTCTTCCATAGTTTGTGAAATAGATTTTGTAAGCAGGGAAATGGAGAACCCATCAGTAAGGTATGGCTGGTGCTGTGTTGCAGGTGAAGGATGTCATGAAGAACATCATGTCAGATCTGCAGCAGACCAACAGTGAGAAGATCCTGCTGAGCTGGGTTCGTCAGTCCACAAGACCTTACAGTCAGGTCAACGTTCTTAACTTCACCACAAGCTGGGCAGATGGACTGGCCTTTAATGCTGTCATCCACAGGCACAAGTAAGTAACAAAGAGCTTATTTTAGACCTAGTGAAGGAAGCAGCATTTTTTCCCATGGCTTCAAGCTTGAGCATTTGACAGCTTCTAGCCTGCTTCAGTGATTTGTTGGTTGTTTTGTTTGTTTTTATGTTTTCTGCTGTGGTAACTAAAGCAGTGGAGGGATGTTGGCAGGATCTGGCAAAGGATAAAAGCCAAGAGAGCAGTGTAACTCACTCTGTTCCTACAAATGCATGCAGAATTGCTATTTGAAGTGGATTTACATCCCACTTAACATACATTATCCAGGCTGAGCAGGTCTCTGAGGTGGGGGGGGGGGTGACCACCACTTTCCTCTTGCCCTCCCTCTTCTGCAAAGAGGAAGGTTTCTTCAGTCAGAGCTTGCTGCATTATTTCAGTAAGATGATACAGAAGCTTCATAAGAAAGGAATAATAAAAACAGACTTAATAGCTTTTCTTAGTTTTTGAGCATATTATCCTTGGAAGAGAATCTATGTAGTTCTCTCAGGACAACTGCTGAGCACAAGAATCTAAGGATAATAGAAGACTCCAGGTATCTTTAGAGTATTCATTAATTTGTTCATCATACTTTTTATAAAGAATGATGCTAAAGCTTTTTTGGCAGGTCTTTTGTGTTCTTTGTGATTTTTGGAGAGCTCTTTGGTAGTTTAAACAAATCAGTATTATAGGTACCTATAGAACTTGCATGCCATTTATTTTCTTTATTTCGTTTCTTCTTTGAGATTTACTGATGGGCAATCCATTCTAATCCAGCATAATTTAAATAATCTAATTTATTTGCAAGGGCTGACTGTTCTTAACCATAAATTACCTTTTTACCATGGTAATGGTATGATACTTTCCAGAATTTAACCAGACCTCCTAGCTGCCAGGTACCTAGATTAGCAAGTGCTTTACAAGCATCCCCAAAATGTATGCCCAGCAGATACAAAGTGTTTGCAAAAGCCTATGTTCATGTCAAACCTGCTGTCCTCTGTTCTGAAGTTTGTGAAGTCTTGTTATTTTTATTTTTTTTAGTTACAAAAATTGGTCAGTTACCAGGCTTTGCTGATCTCTGATCCTTTTATTCCTTTTTCTTGGGAGCCTGGCAGCTGCCAGCATCTCGGAATTCAGCCTTACTGTCCCTGGGCACTAGTCCTTTAACCAGGGAAGCACCATCTACCTCACTCTTCTGAGAAGTTTTGAACTGGATTTCAATTTAGGTCGACTTTGAAAGAAGCAGCTTTCAAAGGTGCTTGCAAAGAACAAGGGGATTTGGGCAGGTTGCAGAAGCAGTAGGACAACAAAGCTATTTAGCTTACCCAGACAGTAGTGCTTCCCTGCCTCAGGGGCATTTTCAATACTGCTTTTTAAATTTAGCTCAGTATGGCAATTAATATAGGATAATTTTTGTGGATCCTGCCTGCTTTCCTCTTTATGTATATATCAACAATTATTATCATTGCTACCTCTGGTTTTTAATACCTAGTAACGTTGTAAATCTTGCAGTACTTAAGAAAATTACTGACCCTGCTTCCTGCTTCATGCTCTGCTCTGCTCTTTTTCTATGGGTGTGTTTTGGGTGCACATCTGGACTGGAGATTGTTTGGTTAACACCAACATGAGCTGAAGACTCCAGCACTGTACATCCATCAGCTCCTTGGTCTGATTTGTGACTCTCCTGAGCAGTTGTTCTGGGGGGGGGGGGGGAATTGATGTTGGTTTTTAAAGGGAAGAAAATGACCCTCAACAGGGCAGGCGAGCAGGGGTGGGGGCTGCTGCTGCTCCTGGCTGCCCTGCTCTGGGGTGGTGGCTGAGCCACATCACAGCTTTGGAATGAGGCTCTCCAGAGGAACAGAGTGACTCTTGGTTACCTATCAGAGCCTGACACAGAAAGCATGTAGTAAAACAGCAATGCTGTAAAAGAAACAGTTGGAGAAAACTGGTTCTGGAATAAATTGTGAATGCAGAGTTTGCTTATTCTTAGTAGTATTTAATCTCCTGTTGCAGTCAATGTGTGTGTATATATATATCTATATATATCTATCTCAAGCCTAGAATGGCAGGTGGATGTTGCTGGGAACATGCACTCAGTTAATTGGTTTATGATTGGCAGATTGTTACTAATAAAAAGCACATAAGTGCATATGCACATACGCATAAATACAACTGTGTTTCTATTTTCTATGTTTATATTCCTAAAGTAGCTGCCTTCATATCCATAACTTCATATTCTGCATACTATGGAATTTCTTCTTCAGATAATAGTCGCTGCTTTCTTTTCTAATCTGTGTTTATTTCTAGACCTGAGCTTTTCAGCTGGGATAAAGTTATAAGAATGTCTCCAGTTGAGAGACTGGAACATGCTTTCAGTGTAGCCAAGAACCACTTGGGAATTGAGAAACTGCTGGACCCTGAAGGTGGGATATAGTTATTTTACTTGAAGTTTTTTTGAGCTCTCTTGAGCTCATGATCTGTTGTTATTTATATGTACCCTGCGTAGCATAAACTGATAGTGCTCTGAGTACTTCTGGTGTAGGAATGCTTACCAGGAAACTTCTGTGGCTTTGTAAAATCCTGAGCTGTTTCTCTGCTTTGAGGGGAACCTCCAAAGATTCATTCTGTAGGACAAGCTCTGAAACATTATATATTCAAGCACTATCTGCTCAGGCTGTGTATGTGTTGGAGTGTTAACTGAATGGGTAGCACTCTAAGATAAGTGAGCCTGGGTTGGTGAAACTTTTTTTACATATGAGAAGAAAATTAACTCACTAATGCTGAAAAGTGGGGATAGAGCCTAAGAGAAGTTGTTTATGTGGGGTACTGTCCCTGAACTGCATTTCTTCTTGGGAGATGCTCCAGAATAATTTTTCCCAACAAATTTTTATTCCTTAGTAATATCAGGTTTGGACCCTCACTTCAAAAAGATCATACCATTTAATGTGAATTCACTTCTACATTAGATACTTTTAAAAAAAGTTTTTTCTCCCTCATACTGGTTTCAATTTAATGTCAAATTTGGCTTCTTAACTTAAAGCTGACTACGGACTACTTACCAGGAGAGCCTGTGATTTATATTACATGTAAAGTTTTAATGGTATTTTAAGTAATGATTCAAAAAAGCAGCTTAATTAATTTTTCTCCATATTCTCTTTTTTTGGTGCAGATGTTGCAGTACAGCTTCCAGACAAAAAGTCTATTATTATGTATTTAACCTCTTTGTTTGAGGTCCTTCCTAAGCAAGTCACTATGGAAGACATCAGGGAGGTGGAGACCCTTCCAAGGAGATACAAGCAGGAGTGTGAGGATGGAGAGTTCAACATGCAACATGTATGTTTGTCATGAAAGTCTGCCTGGCTCAAATTTGAGTTTTATAAGCTATTTTTTTTTATATCTGATCTTCAGACTTGTCATTTATCTCCAGAACACGCCTTCTATCTTGGGCAGTGCTACTGAGGAGATATGAAAGCTCACAGTGTTGTCTTTGTGACTGACTTCAGTCTTTCTGTCTTCCTTTTCCTTCTTTTATGATCCATGTATGAAATCCTGTGTCAAGGTATAAAGTTCCATATATGTTCTGCTCTTTCTTCTGCTTCTTTTTCTCTGTTGTCTTGATTAAGTCTTTGAGTTTGCTGCAGAACTTGTGGTGGTGGTGATGGGTTTTTACTTGGGTGTGAGATCCACTGATAAATAAACAAGAATAAAGGTTTTTTTCTTTTCTATCCAAGTTCCTTATTTTAAAAGTTCATTAGTAGTGACTGTGGCCCTTTTCATTAAAATGTATCCAATTAGTACTTTTAAGATTATATGAAGTCTTAAAAGGAACATTTGGTGTTCTGTTTTCAGTATAATTTGGGAAGGCATCTTTGTGCACTTCTAAGATACCCCTTTTCTCTTGGCTGCTTAGGCTGTAGCACTGGAAGAGGAGCAGGACAGCTGTAGAGCAGAGACTCCCAGCACAGTGACAGAGGTGGATATGGACCTGGATAGCTACCAGGTTGCTCTGGAAGAAGTTCTGACATGGTTGCTGTCAGCTGAGGATGCATTTCGGGAACAGGAGGAAATATCTGGTGATGTTGAGGAAGTCAAAGAACAGTTTTCCACCCATGAAGTAAGCTTGTCTTGAAAAAGCAGTTTGTTGGTTTTCTGGGTGTATGAGATGCAGAACTTCCAGACTTATCTAAAACCTGCCATTCTGTTTCTTCTATCTTGCTTTTTCAAAATTAAAAGCACTTCTTCTTGAATGTGATGGTGGTTTTGGTTTTTTTTCTTTAACAAATAATGGTGTCTTGAAGGTCAAATAGATCTGTTTAGGAGAACTTAGTGGATCAGGCTTGGAACTTCAATGTTATGGGGTTTTTGATTGTGTGTGTTTGTTTGTTTTTCTCAAATCAGCTTTTGGTGGATCACTCACTGGTGCTGTAATACAAAGACAGTCTGATCCAGGCTGATTTGTGCTTCATTGCTGCCAACTATTAAAAAGCCTGGTGAGGCTTGTGGCATTTGCTGTTGAAATTGGGGCAATGCTGAAATGGATAATCATGACAGTTTAATTTTGTGGTCTCCCTGTCATGATTAGCATAGCTTTTCAGAAACATGTTGTTTCCAAAATATTTTGTTTTGGTTCTGTTCCAAGTCTGAACAAATGTTCTTATGTTGCTGAAGGTTTCAAGGGTCATCTTAGATATTTTATTTTCTGCTGTGTCAGCTTACTGTATACAATTGAATTTAAAGTTCATTTGAATAGTTTGTTTGATTTTTTAACTTGTGTTACAGTTTTAAAGCCAGGAACCATAGGAAGAGATGTTCTGGGTTTATAGGAAACATAAGATTTTTAATGTTATTAACTCAGGGCTCTATTTACTTTTCTGCAATACATTTCAGATCTGTTGGCCATATATAAGTTTCCATGTTGGCCATATGTGTTTTATTTTTTGGTGCATTTGTTCAAAGGCTATGTTCTTATAAACTGCTTTTTGTTTGAGGTGGTCAGCTTTTTTTCCTGCAGTTAACTCTTATTTTACTGGTTTCTGAATTTTGGTAACACATGGAGAATCTTCTGTCACAGAGAGGAACACGTTTGCCATGCTTGTGTGTTAGATGGTGCCAGCTCATTCTGCAGTGCTAGTTCAAAACCAGCAGCTGAGTAGGACATGAACCAATTGATAAACTGGGTGAGCTCCCAGATAGTGATGTGGCTGACTGTCCCATTTCCAGGCTTTCATGATGGAACTGACTGCACACCAGAGCAGCGTGGGCAGCGTTCTGCAAGCTGGAAACCAACTGGTGGCCCAGGGCAATCTGTCACCTGAAGA
Source organism: Ceyx cyanopectus (assembly GCA_013401355.1). Classification (NCBI taxonomy): domain Eukaryota; kingdom Metazoa; phylum Chordata; class Aves; order Coraciiformes; family Alcedinidae; genus Ceyx; species Ceyx cyanopectus. The sequence goes on along the minus strand of VYZU01083083.1, from coordinate 90,706 downwards.
GGAATTTGAGATCCAGGAGCAAATGCTGCTGCTGAACTCGCGCTGGGAGGAGCTCAGGGTGGACAGCATGGACCGGCAGTCCCGGTGAGTGCTGCTGACAGGCTCCCCTAGGGGCTGCCCGCTGCACCTCTGCTTGCTGCATCCTGGGGGAGCTGGCTTGACTGAAATCCACTCTCACGGGGTTTTGTTCGAGATGAAACAGCAGAAATTAATCTAACTGGGTTTTTTTGGATTCTGATATAAAAGTATTTGGTGACTGTGATGTAAATGTGCCAGACTAAATACACAGTATCTCTGTGCAGTGGTTACGTCATTGTTTTTAAATACTGCTTCAGTACTGAAGCTCCTCAGTAAAGCATACAGTAGACATGGATAGCTGTGTGTTCACACAACTAACAACCACTTCAGAGTTTTTCCTGCCTGTGGGTTATCAAGCTAAGAGCTGCACATCACGGGAGAAACTGCATTTTGTTGCAGCTCTCAGCAGAGCCTCTTTTAGCAGCTAATCCCTGCCGCAAGAAACAACCCCTGATATAACTGGCATAATTCTGAAACATTTTGTTGTTGTTGTTGAGAAAGAAGCAAGGATGCTTAACTATCTTCCTTAGCTTAATGGTAAAAATGTCATTTGATGATAAGTAAGTGGTTTATGAATGGCCTTACTTCTTTCCTCCATGAGCTTCTTTTCCTCTTAGTCTCTTTCCTTGGGAAAACTGCTTCTGAAATGACTCTGCCTGTGCTTTGTCCTGCAGCCTGCATGACATGCTGATGGAGCTGCAGAAGCAGCAGTTACAGCAGCTGTCTGACTGGCTGACGGTCACAGAGGATCGCATTCAGAAGATGGAATCTCAGCTCTTAGCAGAAGATCTGGAGTCCCTTCAAAAACAGCTGGAAGAACATAAAGTAAACCTTTTGGTCTTTTATGTAATGCATATGGGAGGAGTAATTGTGTATTTGGTGGGTTCCTTAGCTGAGAAACTTGCCTGTCTCAGAAGTCCTATATGGCTTTATGCTGAGGGGCTGTGTTTGGAAAAAGATGATGAAGAGGCAGAAAGGAATTGGAAGTTTCTGAAAGTGCTTTAACTGAACACATGAGCATTGATGACTAGCAGAAATTGTTATCTTTGCTTCATGCAGGAGGCAAAACCTGCAGGGGAAATTGTTTCCTTCACTTTTCTGCAGGAAATGATGCCTCTCCAGGTAAACAGTAGGTGTGAGGCACAGTATGAAATGCAACGTAGATAAACTTGCCCTAATGACTTGTAGGCATTGCTAAAGTGTGCTTGAGACTTGCAGATTAGAATCAAGTGGGAGTTAAAATTACCAGGATGGGGCACCCAAATCATAGAATCTGGTGCCTCCTTAAGAGGAATTGCATCCTCAAGCAGGTGCACTGACACTGCTTTCCTGGTGTGCACTACATTTTGGAAGAGGTTTTTCTCTCAGTTAAGTTTCTGGAGGAGAGTCCAGCCTTTAGAGCCTGCAGTGTGTTTTGAAGGAGAAAGATGGCCTTTTGATACCTGCCATGGTTGCAACTTTGGTTTTTGTACTCAGTGCTGGGGCTTGACTTTTTTTTTCCCCAAGCATGGGACATACCTCACAGGGCAAGAACTGCAGAGTATTTTTAGTCTGTGTAATTTCACGTCCCACATTCGCATTCTTTCCTCTGTTTTCTAACTCTGGGGGAGTTTGAGGCATGTTTTTCACAGTAGCTGAGCATATTCTGGGATGAAAAGTGATATTTACAGTACTATAAAGGCATATTGATCTTGCAGAGATATTTCAGAGGTAGGCTTTAACCATGGAATCTATTCTTTTAGAAGTTGTGTGAATATTTAAATATACAGATAATATCATCTGGAACTGTATTCTTTTAGCAGTTTACAACTATTGTCTTTGAACATCATGATCAGTTTACAGCACTGTTGATACTTAAGAGAATTATAGTGTCAGCTATTAAAAGATGAATATTGTTAGTGATTTTTCCCTATTTGGCATGCCCTGTGATACCTGCTTACTAATAGTATTAGCTTTTGGTAGAAACACTTAAGCTCTCCTACATATAACAGTAGATGTATAGAAAGTCAGTGCAGTTGTCATATGATTCTCCTACTCAAGTATGATGCTTACAGCTTAAAGTAATCCATGGTTTTCAGCATTTGAACAGCAGGGTTTTGAGTTCTCTTCAGCAGGATTTTGCTTACATTCATTTAAACTGTGCAGTGATTCCCAAGGGCAAATCTGTGCTTAATTGTTGAATCTGAAGTACTTGGTCACAGCTCTTGTGTTGTTAGTCTGCTAACAGTGACTAACAGTGTATTCAAAATTGGTAACCTCTGATCTGTTCTCCTAGAGTCTTCAGAGTGACCTAGAGACAGAACAGGTGAAGGTCAACTCCCTAACACACATGGTGGTGATTGTTGATGAAAGCAGTGGGGAAAGTGCAACAGCTATTTTGGAGGAACAATTACAGGTAAAATGTTAGAGCTCTGGGCTTTGGTTTTGGTTTTATCTATGGCTTGGTTTTTTTTTTTGTGTGTGTGTGTGTGTGTGTTGTCTTTTTTTTGTAGTGTTTTTTCTTTTTTTTTTCTGAAGTAGCAGGCACTGAAAATCTTTAGATATAATTGTTAATCAGCGTTTTTGTGTTTAAAGGTAATTATCCTAGAAAGTAATTTAAAGTAATACACTTTTAGGAGTGATATTAACATAAAGAGTTGTTCAATTTGCTCAGGTTGAAACCTGCAAAACTACTTTGGTAACTTTCAAGATCAATTCCTGATGAGTTAAGCTGTTCACATTCCCAGTGATTTAGGCACTTCTCTGTTGCATCCTTTTAGCAGTTTCATTAGAATGGGCAGTTAGTTGCACAGAAGAACTCTTATTTCATGTAAATAATTTTCATTACTAACTTAAAATCTGATGGGGGAAGGAAATGTAAAGATGTGAGCATACTCTAGAGAATGTTTTTTCCCATTTTTGTCAGAAGTTAGACTGTAACCTGAAGTAGAGGAAATGTGAGACATAAACATTTATTGAAACTGAAGTAATGCATCTTTGTTCTTTCCTTTTGAAGCAAATCCCATAGCTCCCTGACTAGTGAGAGCAGAGATAAGGGTGTAGGTGCATGCTATTGAAAGCTTGAACTTCCAGCTTCGTGCAATACAGCAATGGCAGTTACTGGCAAGGAGGTAGCTGTAGTGTATAAAGAGAAATGATGCTTTTCAGTATCTGGTTTTTGAGTTTCATTGGAGGCTTGTAAATGTTCATGAGTGTTTGCTGCTTGTGTAGAGGCTTGGTGAACGTTGGACAGCAGTTTGTCACTGGACTGAAGAGCGACGGGTCAAGCTGCAGGAAATTCAGCTGTTATGGCAGGAGCTGCTGGAAGAGCAGGTGAGCCAAAGTCACTGGTTGATTTGTGGAGGGGATTAAACCAACCAAACAGAAAAAAAAACCTCCAACCCCTTAGTAGGGTTTGAAACACTAGGTTCTGTGGTGGTGGATTGCCAGTGTTCTTTGAGGAACAGAGTAGCTGGTACAAGTGCAAGGCAAGTATTTTCCAAAGGTAAAGAAAGCTTCTAAGTCCTTATAAAATAGCTTCCAAGTTAGCTTCCAAAATGGCCAAGAAGTGGTAATATCCATGATAGCAAAATGACAATGAATTGCTGAGTATTTGATTGTTTGGTAATGACAGAATTTTTCCTAATTATATGTGCCTCCAACATGAATACATGTACATGATTCTGCTTTCAACTAATCAATAGATACTCTTTTCAATGTCAGTAACATAAATCATTTGATCAATATAGCAAAGCATGCAGCTCATCTCATTTTGCTGAGTTTAGGAAAACAGTTGAATTGTGAGGATGGTGGCATTTTGAGTGTTTTCTTTCTTAATATTCTGATTTTACATATACATTAAATATACTGCTCAAACAAATCAACTGATGGCATTAAAAAAAAACAGTAACACAACAACATGTGTTAGGTTTGCATGCCTAGTGCTGGTTTTGTGTCTTGGCTTAAAATAGATGGCTTTTCCCTTGGAGGTCATACTTGAATTTATCATTGTGAGCTATAGTTAAAACTCTGCAGTACATGCAGGCTGGTTAGTAATTGAAAAGTAGCAGAACAGTGCTGATAGAGCTGCTGTTTTCAGTTACATCTTGATTTCTTCAACAAGGATATTTTGTATGTGTTTTTTGAGGTTTCATGTGTGTTTCTCCCTGGCCCCTTCCATATCCATTGGCAGTATATTGATAAGATGAATTTGCTGCTCGTGTGACATTGTTGTTAATATGGACCAAGGTCCAGATTCTGGTTTAACCAATGCCAAGTATTTATAGATATTTCCTTAAAATACTGCACTGGCCTACATACGTATGTATAAGTACAGAAAATGGTGTGTTCATGTTTTCTGGCAACTCTCTGGCAAGATAAGTTGAAAAATAAGGATTCCTCAAAAATCCTTGTGCTGTATGTCAAGGTACAGACTTCATGTGTTCTAAGTTTTGATGACCCTATGTGTACATGTTTGTCCTCTTCCACCTTTGTAATCTGGGGAAAAGTAGGTAGTCATTCACTATTACAATCCTGTTAAGAGTACCATGTTCTGTTGGAGTTGTTTTGCATTCAGCTTTTAAAATTGTGTATGTAACTAGGTTGCTCTGTAAAAGTAAAAAAAAAAATTGGTGTTATTTAATATAGAATGTCACTTAGCAAGTAATGAGGAAATAGGCTGATCTACACGACCTGAATAAACTCCTGTGTTTGCAGTTGTTGTTCAACTGTGAACAGTTCATTTATTGTTTAATATCTTCATTAATGATATTGACAATGGGATGGAGGCACCATCAGCAAGTTCACAGGTGACACCAAGCTGAGTGGTGCTGTGGAAAGGCTGGAGGGATGGGATGTCATCCAGAGGGACCTGGATAGGCTGGAGAGGTGGGCCCGGGGGAACATCATGAGGTTCAACAAGAGCAAGTGCAGGGTCCTGCAGCTAGGTCAGAACAACCCTCACTGTCCATCCAGGCTGGGGGATGAGGAGCTGGAAAGCAGCTCTGCAGAAAAGGCCTTGGGGGTGTTGGTGGCTGAGAAGCTGGCCATGAGGCAGCAGTGGGCACTGGCAGCCAAGAANTGGGGAGACCTTAGAGCAGCTGCCAGTGCCTGAAGGGGCTGCAGGAAGGCTGGAGAGGGGCTGTTTCCAAGGGCCTGCAGTGAAAGGATGAGGGGTAATGGGTTTAAATGAGAGCAGAGGAGATTGAGCCTGGATCTCAGGAAGAAGTTGTTTCCCTTGAGGGTGGTGGATCAGTGGCACAGGCTCCCCAGGGAGGTGGTTGAGGCCCCATCCCTGGAGGTCTTGCAGGGGAGGTTGGCCAAGGCTCTGAGCAGCCTGGGCTAGTTGAGGGTGTCCCTGCTCCCTGCAGGGGGCTGCACTAGATGCCCTTTGGAGGCCCTTTCCAGCCCTAAACATTCTATTATTGCATTTTAGGTTTGAATTACAGTTCTATGTCCTCAAGAATTATCTAGTGACCTACAAAAAAAACCCCAAAAACATTTGAAACTAATGAAAAACATGAATGTGAACACTTTCTTAACACATAAGTACTAAAACATTTAGGTACTGTCAATTTCCCTTTTTCCCAACCAGAAGGAGAGATGAGCAGTAGTGATACATCAGTTTTTTGTGGCTGCAGAGAAAATTTTTGGAAACCACGTTGCCAAGTCAACACAATTCTTAGCACTCAGGAAACAATTTCCTCAATCAGTGCCAGAGCTGTCTGAACACTCTGATGATTCTGCTTCAGTTTTCTAGGGAGAGTTATGGTTGACTGCTGATTTAGCAGGAGCTAATTGAATACATTGAAGGATTTTTAAGTTCCTCTTATGCATAACCACTGACTGGGATGCCAGCCTGATTTTTCCACAGAGTATATGGTGATATAATTTTATTTCTCACAGACTTGTGGCATTTCTGTCACCATCAGATTTGCTGCCTCCATTTTGCATATGGGTTTACATTGGCAATATAAGCTGCCTTAACCCTTTGGCTCAAAAGTTGCTGTAGTCAGTTGTGGGCCAATGCCAAAAATATACAGCTCAGCTGTAGAGTCTGCTTGGTGTTGTAATGTGTTGTTCCAAGAACAAAAAGGTCTTACTGTATCATTTTACTCACATATTTTTATTTTAAACACAGAAGCAGTGTGACAGTGGAGCAGTTCAGGATCCCTGTGTTAGTGCTATCCAGAAGAGACCACTCCAACTTTCAGCAGTTAATGAGAAAGTTAATAAAATTATTGTGCAATTGGAAGTGGGTATAGTAAGCAGGGAAGTGACTACTTAGTATCTGACTCTTTGACTGCCTGGACTAAAAGAACTCTGAATTATCAGTGGTGTAGCTTCTGTGAGAAAATATTGGAAATGTCTGATTTTGAGTCAGAGGAAGAAGGGTGGAGAATGGAAGGAAGCATACATACCATTTTGATATACTTAATTCTAATATCATTTATTAACGTCCTACATCAGTTTAATGGTGGACATCTAGTCACTCTGGGGCTGTGCTCTGATATATTTAGAAATGTTTTTGGTTTTGGTTGGAATTGTTTTGCTGGAAATTAGCACTTGGCTCTTTGATCTGATATGCATTGTCCTCTTTTATGTACTGTTCTTATTGAATGCCAGCTGAAATTCCTGCACATCAAGGCTGCAGAACTGTGCTTTGAATGCAAAGATCTTAAAGAAGGAACTGTCCATAGCTGTTTGACAAACTGGTGTGATTTTTCTTCTGACTTGCAGTGCTTATTGAAAGCTTGGCTAAGTGAGAAAGAGGAGGCTCTGAGCAGGGTCCAGACAAGTCACTTCAAGGATCAAGCAGAGCTGAGTCTGAACGTTCGGAAGTTAGCAGTGAGTATCTCTGCTTTGCTCTATCCTGGCAAACCTCAGAGATTAAATGAATGTCCAATTACAGCTTTGATCCTAGTTGTGAGTGCTCTTCAGAAAACATCATTGTAGCCAGGCCCATATTCTCCCCTTGCCAGGTTCTTTCAGTTGAATTAAAAAATGTGTCTGGCTTACTCCGTGGCCATCCCAGGTTGGTGTGCCAAACTCTGGAATGGCTCTCTTGGGTTTTTTTACAGGCTTTGGAGTTTATTGCAGCCCACCAGTCTGTGTTTTCCAAAGTGTGGGATTATGGTTTGTGTTATCAGTTTTGTTTTCTTTTGAATACATTGCTGAAGCTTGTACCTGTGTAAGTCTTTTTTACCTGTTAATGAGAGATAGTGCAGATTGCTCTAGGAGCTCTTCCAGGGATGTGGTTTTCTCAGGAGTGTCTGTTAGTGCTTTGTTACACATGATAAATGTTTTGAAATCTATGATGTGTCTGGCTCAGCTAGTACATTTCCTACCCCCAGCGTGGTTTTGTAGTCTGAGGGTGGCAGAATATTTGATGTAATCTTCTAATGTTTCAACTTCAGATTTTGAAAGAAGACATGGGTATGAAAAGGCAAACTCTAGACCAGCTGAACGAGCTAGGTCAGGATGTGGCCCAAATCCTTGGGAAGAGTAGAGCATCCAGTAAAATCGACCAGGATCAAGAAGAACTAACTCAGAGATGGGACAGTTTGGTTCAGAAGCTAGAGGATTACTCTAACCAGGTACTTAAAAAGGTTTTGCTGCTTTTTAGCTGTTTAGATGTCTGTGTGTGTGCAGATCTCAGTGATGCTGTCAGCAAAATGCCTAGGTGAGTTTTTGACAGCAGGCTAGAGAGGTAGGTGAGCACTCTTTACGTGGGGCTGACTTGATCTGTGGACAAAGTATTTTTTTTTTTGGTCCTCAGTATCCCAAATTGTTGACCTGACCAGTACTATTAATCCTTTCTCACACAGATTAAGCTTCATTTTTTCGGATGAGTAAAGCAGGCTTGACATGTGTTATGCAAATGCCTTATAAGAGTGCTAGGACTGGATTAAATCTGATACTAAAACAAAGCCCCAAATCCAGAATAAATAAATAAATGGGAGTCATACAAGCATTTATGCTCTGTATGGTTTCTCATCTGTTGAAAATAGAGTAGCTTGAGATACAACAATGATAGCCAAGCTGGCTTGTTCAATGCTTATTTTAGTATTCTGAGTACTTGGTAATGTTTTTATTTAGATAAAACTCCCATTGGTTTCTGCATGGATTTTGACATTTTATGACTCTCATGCCCCCTTTCTTTTACTGAAACTAAATTGTTAGGGTGAGGGCTGTGGAACTGCTTTGTGATCTGTTAGTGAATAGTGCATGAGTTGTGGGTTCATTTCAGCCACGTGGCTTTAATTTGTTCTTGGGTTCAAGTCAAACCAGTGGAGAGTGCCAAATCCTATCTTCAGCCTTTCACTCCCCCTAAATATCAAACACATACTTAGAACTTACAGGTTGATTCTCATGGGATTTACATTATAACTTCTTGAAGTGTGGAAGGTTTCTATTGACAAGAGTGAGTTATCAGGTCAAACCCACTGTGTATAAGCTCTTTCTGAGTTGTAGGCTTGGTTTTGCAGGATATGAGTATAAAATACATCACTGTGTGTTAATAAACCCAATGGGTCTTGGTTCTTTCTGTGGTCCAAGCAATTGAAAAATAAAATAACACTTTATATAATGCTTATTTTGTTGACTTCTAATTCATTTTAACTGGCCTGAAATTCCAGTTGAACTGAGAATTTTGATGCTTGCATCCAATCTGTAAAATGAGGATAAAGACATTTTTCTCTGGGGTGCACCTATGATAAAGGTACTTCATGACAGCTAGGTGTGGTCATTTGTTGAATGGGCTTTGTTGAGTAAAAGGACCTAAGCAAAACCAGTTCATTTTGTGTTAAATGTGGCATTTAACCCTTTTGCTAAATTATTTTGTATAGGTAACTCAAGCTGTAGGAAGTGTAGGGATGTCACAGGTTTCACAGAGGACTGCTGCAGAAACATGGCCACTGAAGGAACAGGTAGTGTTTAAACAGTTGAAACAGGAGCTGCCCCCACCTCCACCCCCAAAGAAAAGACAAATCCCAGGGGACAATGAAGCAAAGAAAAAGTAAGTATATGTCACTGCCACTTTCCCTTTCCCATGCAGTTTTCTTTCATTTCAAAGGGAGATGGATGTTTTCTGTTTCTCAAACATGTCTTCTTTGGTGCTCAGGTTCCATATCTTGGCTTCTTTGCTGAAAGAGAAAATTAATCATAGTTTTTCTTTGTATTTTTTGTTTTGGAAAAGCAGTATCTCATCTTTGGTCAAAAGGCGTGAAAGTGCCAAGTATTTTGATTTATTTATTACTTCTTTCTAACATCCATGGAATATATAGGAGAAACTGCACAAAGAAAGGCTCAGAAACCTATTCCATTTCCTTGACGTTCTGTAGTAAGAACAAAGCTAGAGTTGCCTCCTTTCACAAGTCTAACTGGAGTGGCTGACTGGTTTGATGTGGTTTGGGTTGGATAGGACCATAGAGATAGCTGGTTCTAATCCCCTGCCATGGGGACATAGAGACAACACTTCTAAAAAGGGGACATCCACAGCTTCTCTGGGCAACCTGTTCCAGTTCCTCACCATCCTCACAATGAAGAACTTCTTCCTAGTATCTGAGACAAAGATACCTTCTTTCAGATAAAAGCTGTTATTCCTTGTCCTATTCCTACAGTCACTGATTAAAAAGACCCCCATATAATTACTGTAGGTCCCCTTTACTGTACTGGAACATCTCCCTGAAACCTTCTTTTCTTCAGGCTGAACAAAATTTAATAGCATGTGTTGCATTGCTTTTGTTAAATAGCACAACCAAAACAAAAGGAATTATTTTAAGACAAAAAGTAAATGCTGTATACTCATTATTTTGGTGGGTTTTTTGTGCTTCCCTGAGAAAAATGAGCTTTTCTTTGAAGTGTCACCAGTTTAAATCTCTGGCAGGTCATTTGGGGAGAGAATAGAAGGCTGAATCAAGAGCAGGGAGCTGCTGTGCTAGGTGATGTGTGTTTGCACAATGAAGAGGAATTGTTCTCATTTGCTGGAGGAGGAATGGAGGTGTGAAGGGGTGAGGAACCTGTCCATGCCCTCTTGGGAACCCTGCTCAGACCCTCTGAGTCCTGCTGAGGTGGTGTGCATGTGGCTGTCCCAGGGCAGTAAAGCCATCAGCAACTCAGCTCTCCATTCTCAGTGTTTCACAGAGTCACAGCATGTTGGGGGTTGGAAGGGAGCTAGAAGATCATCTAGTCCAACCCCCCTGCCAGAGCAGGGGCACCTAGACCAAGTCACCCAGGAACAGATCCAGGGGGGTCTGGAATGTCTCCAGAGCAGGAGACTCCACAACCTCCCTGGGCAGCCCCTGCCAGCCTCTGGCACCCTCACTGGGAAAACGTTTTTCCTTGTGTTTCCCCTCAACCTCTTGTGCTCCAACTGACTCCCATTGCCTCTTGT
>VYZU01083083.1:56568-68080 GCA_013401355.1 Ceyx cyanopectus | reverse complement strand
AAAAAAAATTGTTGAGAACCTCAGCCTTCTCCTCATCCATCATTGCTAGCCCACCATTTTTACTCTTCAGGTAGGGTATGTTTTCTTTGATCATCCTTTTGTGATTGACATACCTGTAGAATCCCTTCTTGTTATTCTTTACATCCCTTCCAAGTTCTGCTCCAACAATTGCTTCCTCCTGACCTCATCTCTACATAATTGGGCAGCATCCCTATACTCTTCCCAGGGTGTTTGTCTCTGCTTCCACCACTTGTGAAACCCCTTCTTGCTTTTTAGCTTGACCAGTAGGTCTTGGCTCAGCCACACTGGTCTCTTCCCTTTCTTGATCGATTTCTTACACCTGGGGATCAAAATTTATTCTGTTTATAACAGAAGTAAGCTCAATTACTAAATGGTGAGGCAGTCTATGTCATGTGTTGCAGCAGGCCTGCATGCTTCAATTGCACTCATGCAGAAAGCTGTATGACTGTAATTTGTAACACAAACATATCTGTGCTGCATTCAAATGTCAAGGTATGCTTTCATTCTTACTGTGAGAAACTATTGGTTTATGACTGTTCTAAGGTCATGTATTTAAAATAACTTATTTGGCACTGTGTATTTTAGTATTACTAAATGATGTGAGAAAACTCCTCAGTGCCATCTCTGTGGGTGTTTTTAATAGGAATTGAGACTCTGTTGTCATCAATGGGAGGCTATTTTAACTTCAGAATTTGCTGCAGTTTAGTGATAGTGCACCTATTTGCTTTTTACTGATTTCCACCACCTCCCCCCCACCCTTATATTGGTTCTGGCTTATGGAGAAGAGGAAGCTGGATAACTGATTCTCTCTAGAAATGTTGACTCATTCCTTAGTTATAAATGGTATGACAGTTCTGACAATAAGCTGATGAAAAGCTACCTGGTGAATCAGAACAAGGCTTAGATTAATTTGCACTTGTGGCAGTGACAAGAAATTGCTTAGAAATGCAAGGGCAGGGAGTGTGCATACCACAGTATGCATCCTACAGCCAGAAACCTGTTTGCTCTGGTTTTCTAAAATGACATTTTTCTTCTGAAAGGCAAGAGTGAGGCACTGCCTCCTGCCTGCTGCTCTCTAGAGACATTTCTCAAGCAAAATCTGAGATGCAATCAAAGATTGCAAGCAGATCCTCCATCTAAACTTTAAATTTTCTTTTCAGCCTTCCTAGGTTGTGTTTCTGTGATGGCAATAGGCTGGAAGCTGCTATTGCTATATATTTGTATGTGTGTGTTATATATACAAAGGAATAAAACCCAGACTGAATCATGCTACTATACTAATGCAAATTTTATATGTGTGTGTTGATATATGTGTAATAATAGTAGCTTATATAGTTACTGTATGTACTATGCATATATAAATTCATACTTAATATATGGCTACTATATAAGCTATACTTTATGTAGTAGAGTTTGGATATAAATATTAGATATGTCTGAAACTTTAAAAAATGTAAGAGACTATATTGTAGGAATTTAGGCATGTAAAAGGCCTAGTAGTGTTTATTCCATAGCCCCACCCCCCCCAGAGATATAAATAATTAGGTGTATTCAAAATGAGATTGGGTTTTTAATATGTTTATGGAGGTCAAAATCTATATTGTAATATATATTTAATAATATAAATATAATAATATCTCTATATATTGAATACTTTTAAAAGGAATAACCATTGCCATCAGCAGGGGAGTTTTGTAGCTCTTGGAAGGTCTCAGCAGGAGCATATCCTGTGTGATTTCTTCTTCATCACTGATTCTAATAGCTTTGCTGATATTCCCATCTCTTATAATTGGACTCTTGTGCCCATTTCCTTCTCTTGTGTTGTGCTCCATTGCTTATGCTAGCAGAGACTGAAAGCCAGCCCAGCCAGGACTACCTGGACTCCCTTCAACAGCTGAAGGCCACGCTGGGTGAGCTGGAGTGCAAGCAGCAGTCCATCAGCAGTGGACTGAATGAACCCAGCAAGGTGGAGAACGCCCTTCAGCAGGCAAAGGTAAGACTTATCTTCTCACTGAAGCAAAGAAACTGCTTATTCAGATACTGTGGTTCTCATTTTTCCTGCCTTGTTTTCTGTGGGGTAGCTAAAATGTTCTTCAGGGTGAAGTTGGTCAGGGAGCAGTGTCTGGAAGTGGCCTCTGGGGGTTGCCTGCTGCAAGCTGGGTCACCAGGGGCTGCTGAGGGACACATCCAGCTGAGGGCTGGGTATCAGAAACCCTTTCCCTGTGTGATGGTGTAGAAGGGCTGCAGGTAACTGCAGAGGAGCTATTGAACACCAGTTGGTGTGTGTGGGGAGAGGCCATGTCTGTTGCTATACCCTTCTCTATTCAGCAGAGAGTGATCAGATAGGTATTTTAAAAAGCTCAGTAAACAAGGGTGTTACTGCACTGGTTTTTTGAAACAGCAGATTTAAAAGAAAAAGATCAGAGTTCTTTTGGCTTCCTCTGTCAATGTTGCTCCTTTAAACAATGCTTAAAGTTGACAGGAATTTCATGGTTCATATGCTGGCTGAATTGCAGTGTCATTTAATCTTTGGGGGCTTGTCTCTTCCTACTTCTGTCCAAATCCTTCCTGCCACTATTCATCAGAGACTAATTAACTTGAAAAGACATGCTATGGCAGTGTGGAAGCTTTAGAGTCTAATGGAACATGGGACCAAACTGTAGATGATGAGCTGCTCATGGACCTGGGATTGTCTAGCTCCTCCATCTGCTGTGCAGCAGTGCTGATAAATGCTTCAGGCACAGACCCCAGCCAGGGATTGACAGCCTGTGACCCCCTACTTAGACAGCTCTTGTTTCCAGAAATGCACATCCTTCTCCCCAGCCTCAGTGCTACCTCACTGTGTCTTGTCTTTTTAGAGGGGATGGTAGTCTTCACCCTGTTTCTTTGCTGTAAGTACAAAGTAAAATTGAGAATATAACATGTTGAAAAGAAGATTCTTACTCAGTAAAATACGTGCACACATGCCACATGTACACATTAAAGGTATATACTAGCAAAATTAAAGTTAATTCATTGTTGATGGTTTCACGTGTTCATTCCAGATTTATCTCTTAAATTTTAAGCAGGATAACCACTTGTGGCACTGTTTGTCATGTCTTGGCTAATGCATAAAGTTGTTTTTTTTTAATTAATATTAGGAAATGAGCTGTTTCAGCTCAAGTGACTCTTCATATCAGCAGTGCCCTAGTGAACGTATTCAGATTGTTCCAGCTGAAAGAGTAGGTTTCACAACTCAAGTATCCAGTGCTTTCATTGCAGCTAGATGTTATAATAATTTACTTCCAAAACTTCTAAGGACACACACAGACTGTTTATCTGGGGTTTGTTTTCTTTCCAAGAAAACAACACACCAGGTGAGGTCCTGGTATGACTACACTGGAGTTCTTCTGTCACTGTTGTGTTGTACATCCATTGCTTTGCTAATTTGGGTGCCAGTACACACAGCACAGGAGGGCTGTAGGTGCCTGGCTGTGTTCAGCTAAATGACCAAGCTTTACAGCCTATTCTACAGTCTCTGCTGCTGCACCAGTGAGGCCAGATGAAGTTTTTGCTACTGAAGGGGTTGTTTTGAACTTCTTTGCTGGAATAGCTGCAGTAACTGGAATATTCCTCCTCACTGAATCTGTGTCTGCAGCAAAGCTTTGGATGTACTTGCACTCTTATGTATTTGTGTACTGCTTGTATAGCTGGTACTGGAAGCAGACATGTTTTTGTTTCCTCCTTCTTCCTGCCCCTCAGAGTGTTTGTGAGACGCTGGAAACCCAGAAGCCCAGGCTAGATAAACTTGCAGAAGAAACAAAAGCTTTGGAGAAACATGCAGTTTCTGAGATAAAAAAGGCCTACACGCAAGAGTTCAAGCATGTGCAGGGACACTGGGACAGGTTAAAGCTCAAGGCTTCTAAAGATGCTAAACTACTGGAGGAAATTGCATCCAAGATGACAATATTTGAGGTAAAAAAAAAAAGGTTTTTTCTTTTGTTAAATAACTCACTTATTTTGGAGCCCTTTCTTTCTCTGTTCCTGCAGGAGTCCAAGTGATACTGGCTGAGAAGTGAAATGTCTGGCATAGGCTGGAGGTGTATATAGTGTATTTGAAGCAGCGCAGCAGAGGACATTCCCAGGATACTATTTTAGTTTCTAAGATAATTTTTCACATAAAATTAGCACTCCTTTCACTACCAGGAGCAAAGGTTCCACTGAAGATAAGAGTATGTCAGCTGTTCTGTTGGAGGCTTGATCTCTCCAGAGGCTGGGTGCTCTATGATGGTTGGTGTAAGATGCCCAATGCCTTGCTAGTTGGACAGTTAAAAATCTACATTTCATACCTACTACATAAAACTTACTTCTTCAAGTGGAGTTTCTGACAATAGTAATAAGGAATTAATACAGCCTGTTAAAAAAAGTAAAGAAAGTGCTTAGGTGTCATGAGTTTCCCAGTTCCAACAGACAGCCTCTTGGGTGTTATGAAGAGTTAAAGATTTAAGATTCATCAGAAAGTCTTACATAGATTATGCAAATATACACACACACACCAGCTACTGCATGACAGATGATCCAAATGCTTTACAAATGTAGAGATTAGAGGCAAGGGTATTTAAAGGGCATTTTGATGTTTAATAAAGAGGGGAGAGATATGTGCTTAAGTAACTTTGTGAAGGTTGACTCAGTATTTACTGGTTAGATAGGCTTTTATTTATATTTACCTTAATCATCTAGACCATTTCTATTCTTCTGGTGAGAGGAAAAATAGTCGCAAAGACAAAATACATCATGATTTAGCTCCTGGCAATATTATTGTGACTCAAAAGTTAAATTGGCACTAACTTCAGCATCAGCTTGAATCTTTGAGTAATATCTAACTAGACTTTTATTATTTTTATTATTTCATTATTTTTATTATTTTCTTTTTCATATTTTATCTTAAGCAAGAAAGTTAATTTAGAGATACTCTCTAAAAGAGCATAAAGGCATGTGCTCATTATCTAACAGACATCACTATTTTGACATGTGTTAAGCATATTTCAATGTGTAGAATTATTTACATTCTTTTCCATTGAACAGTATCATGCAGTTTCTAAACATAAGCAGCTTGCTGCATGCACCCTCTTCAGAACAGTGGTCATGCTTTTCCCCCAGGGTTTCTTTCAGACTTGTTCTCTCCTCCCCTTGAAGCAGAAAACTGTTCTGTTATTTAATCATGAACTTAAATTTCCAACTAAGTGGATTTTCTTTTAAGATTCCTGTCTCAATTTAAAAATTAAATGAAAGTAGAGACACGTGTTTAAACTGAAATACACGTTAGGCCAGGTAATAGGCTTGCATGAAGTGGCAGAGAAAGCTGGACAAACCATTGCTGATTATGGTTAGGATGTAGTCAAAGCTTCAAGTCCTCTTTAAAACACCCCCAACAACCCACAAATGTGGAGGAAGCCATAGCAGGATGGAGCTGAATGACAGCCAAGGGCAGTTACATCATGCTCCCATGAAAAGTTTTCCTTGAGGAAGAAGGCTGGAGGGAAAAAAACTTGCTTCTACTGGCTAAGTTTCACTAGTGATGTGTTCCAGGACTTGGGCTGCTCCTAGGAGTGTGTCTGTGGGCTGAGTGTGTCTGAGTCCAGAGGTGTGGCAGTCCAGCCTGGGCTAGGGAACTTGGAAATGGAAGCCACAAACCAGCCCATGAACAGGAGCAGGAGTTGCAGGTTTGTAGGTGAAAAATGTGTAGAACCTCTTTGTAACAGTTGGGCACCTGCACTTGAAAGACATTCTGCTTTTAGTCCTGCTCCTTCAAACCTTTTCCACAGCAGCTTGTGGCAGCCTGTGGGGAAGTGTGGAGCTGTGGAGGAGCTGATGCTGCTGGTCAGCAGGAGCTTACTGCCCAGAGTGAACAGGCTGGTACAGGAGCCTAAAAGAAATTAACTTCTAAGGCTTAGTCAAGCCCTTGGTGATTATTTTCCAGCAGCTACCTCATTAATTTTTCTCCTGACTTTGACCTAAATGTACTATATCCCACTGTGTCTCATTCTCTTCCCTTTCCTTTCTTTTTGCTTACACTTACTAGTTATTTAACACAACAATGTGTTCTGCATGTGAGCCTGCTTCTGTGTCTGTTGTGCAATAGTCTTCTCAGTCTTGTTCTTCAAATGATTGCAGCTTTCCTGATGCCTGGATTATCTGAAGCTGCACTGAGCAAGACCTACTTACCTATTTGGTTTTAAGCAGCACTTTTGTCTCCCTTCATTTCTGCACTTGAATCTAGTTGAGTGGTGTGAACATGCACCCACTTTTCTAAGTCACAGCTTTAACTAGGTGAAGAACAGCTCCTGAAAACTAAAATTCTCTCTTGTTTAACTGATAGCAGGGCACACGTGTGCAGTGGTGGCACAGCAGGTTTCTGTTTGTAACCAACTACTCCATGTTAAAAACATGGAGTAATTATATAACATGGAGTTAGTTATATAATCCACACTCCATAAAAACATGGAGTAATCAAGAACTCCTTGTTAAAAACACACAGCCAGGGTGTAGTACCCTGCTCTCCACAGTTGTCCAGGTGATGATGTTACACCACACATATGAAGTACTTACTTGTGATGAAAGGTGCTGATTTTTCTGCTCTGGGAGTTTTGAAGAGCTACAGGTAGCAGAAGATTGAGGCTGTGCAGTGTCCTAAAAATTGGAGAAGATAATTTTGTCCTGAGTGAGATGTTAAAAAATTACCTCTTACCTTAAGGAAGTGCAGAAGCTGAAAAGGAAATGAAAGCAGAAGAAACAATGGAAATAATGATTAAAGAAGTGAAAGTGGAAAAAATGCACTGTAGTGCTGTTGGTAGCAGTATGTGGCTTACAGTGGGGGTGTTTTTTCATGAGCTGAATTTTGCCATACCTAATTTCTGTGTTTAAATTGATTTCAGTGTGGCCATCTGCAACTACACTGAATTGGGGGGTTATTTTTAATGTCTCTCTTATTTTCTTTTTTTCCTAAGTCACCTTTCAAAATGGGCATTTCCAAAACCAGCACTTGTCACATTTAGGTTTTTGAAAATCAACAGAAGGGAAGTATTCTCATTTGAACAGTGACCAGACAGGTGAACACTGCTTAGAATCCCTTAGTTAGTCTGATGGGAAAGGCTGTGGCAGCTCTGCCTGGGTGTCCTGCCTTCTGTGGTTTGGGATGTGGCAAAGGCTCCCCCAAGCTGACAACACATGCATTAGTGACTTGATCTGTGCTTCACTGTGAGACTGTAATGTTCCTGTGATGGGAGAAGGTAGAAAAGGCTTTTAAAATCAGCTTTGCATCTTGTATTTTATAGAGGAAAAATTCTGTACTTTTACTCTGTTATCTTGCCTCTAGTAACGTGTGTCTTGCTGTGTCTCTGATTGTCTATTGCCTTCCCTTCTTCTAAATCCACTGCAAGGCTGCACAGCACAGGGCTTTTCTAGGAGTGGACAAGTTAAAATTCAACACACTTGATCTTTGTTCCTGCCTGAAATGAATTGTAGAATCTGGTCCAGTGTTTTAGTTCACATCTAAGAACTGTGATCACTACTGCATTGAAGACCTACCCTGGGTGTTTGAGCACTGGTAGCTATTCACCTGAGCAGTGCAGGAGCATTTACTACTTTAAGCTTCCATAGACTTGGCTTGTGATTTGTCAAGTTATTTAAATGTGTGCCTAACTTTGTGAGTCATCTTATTTAATTCACTTTAGCTACTTAGGTAAGTAGCTTATTGCAAGCAAGCTAAATTAGGTGTATGCTAAAATGCCTTGTCAAAAGGCAGCCTTTATAAACATATATAGTTTTTCTTTTTCACATTAAGCCATGGTTCACTGTTAAGCTTCCTGGGCTCTGTTGTTTTTCTGTGTTGTTGTGTTTTTGTTTGTGGTGGTTGTTTTTTTGTGTGTGTTTTTTTATTTTTAATTTTATTTTCAGGCTAATCAGCTGTAGGAAATGGCCCCAAAGGTAGTGTCTCCTGTCTCTGGACAAGGAGACACTACAACCTCTCCTGGCAACTTGAGATAAATATAATGTTGAGAACAGAGAAACTGGGGGAAAAAAAACAAACCCTGAAACAATCAAAACTTAAACCAAAGGAGGTCTAATATCTAAAGCAAGGCAATCCTAGCACCTTATGGACTATTCTGTTGACACCTATAGAAGTTGAAGTGCAGCAATGATAAATTTTTTGTCATCGTGGCATTATAAAAATTAATTAACATATGTGATTTAGGCTGATGCAAAAGTTGTTCAGAAGTGGATGGATGGTGTGAAAGAGTTCCTAATGACAGAGAAGGCTGTTCAAGGAGGTACTGAAGGACTTCAAAGACAGCTTGACCAGTGCACAGTGAGTTTTACTTCAAGTAATCTTTGGAAATAAATAATGATTAGCATCTCTTATTTTTGCTTGTGTTATTAAATAATGTCCATAACATATTCCTTAAAGTCTGCCAGAAAAAGAGTTTTATCTTTCCTCAGGGTACATTTTGTTTTCTTGTATATAGCCATAACACCTTGTACTTTTCAAAGGTCCTCACCATATTTACAAATACTCATCTACAAGCTGAAATGAGTTGTTCTGAAAATGTTTATATGTTTTTCCCAATGTTTGTGATTAGAGAATTGAGTCTGTGAGTGAAAAGTGCTTTCTGCATCAAACTCCTGAAGGCAATAAAAATAAGAAGCAAATAACAGCTAAGGTTTAGGAGTTGGGTATGCCTTACAAGTAAGATTCCTTCCCAGTTAGGGACACACAAAGATCACAGATGGGTATCATTAGATTCTATAGTAATTACAGTGTACCTTCAAATGTTTGTTTCCAGGAGAAGAATATGAGCCTGAGGTATGCCAGAAACTTTGGGGTATTTAGTGCACATAATCTTCAAATTTGTGTTGTTCCATTGCTGACATTTGCCTGTGAGAATGTTTGCACTGGTTATGGCAAGGTGCATTTTGATTTTTGGTTGCATTGTTCTGATACTTTGGGCCACTGAATGATTGTTTTAAACAATCTGGTACTGAACACAGCATTAATTTACCTTAATATTAAAGTTTCTCTGGAATAATTAAAAATGATAAATGTATTGGTATCCTATAAATGTATATAATGTCATGCTAACGAACAATGTTAATTTTCTCTGATGTGTGCTCAGCTATTTGTCAATGAAATGGAGACAATTGAACCCTCACTAAAAGAGATGAAAGAAGTGGAGTCTGCTTTAAGAGCCCAGCCTATTGCCAGCATAAATACTTGGGCAAAGTCTAGGCTGGTGGACTGCCAGACTCAGTGGGAGAAACTGAGCAAACAGGTGGGTTCTCCATATGTTGCTAGTGCTTGTGTGTTACTGCAGCTGCTTGCTTGTGTGGCATTGGGAGAGTGGTGAAGAGGTGAAGCCGCAAAACAGTGGGACAAGTATGGTTGACATTTTTTATTGCCAAAGTGGCTGAAATTCAGTGTGGCCCCATAAATCCTTCAGAAGTGCAAATATATTGGAGGATAGCTGGATAATCTGGAATATTATTCTGGCCCTGTGTCACGATCCGATATTAGGATACATGGCAATTTTTAGGAAAGGTTTAAAGGTGATCCCCAAATGGTGAAATTAAGACGCAAACGAGGTCAGATGTCACATGCATAACAAAGTTTTATTGGAGTAGCATAACCAAGTTCCTAAGGCAGATAGGACAGGGAGAAAAGAAAAAAGTAAAGAGAGAAAGGAGAAAGCAAAGGACAGCAAGCGATAGGATAGTCACCACCACGGTCCAGACGACGACGTCAGTGGGGCAGAGAGCTGCTTTTCTTGTCCAGGAAAATGCTTGCTCTTTCCCATAGTGTCCCAGATTTTTTATATAGTTCTTGTCCACTATACCCCCGCTTCTCTCCCTGTGTAGATGAGAAATTCCTTTCACCTTCTCCGTACTCCTCCAAGAGATAAGGGAGGAGGGTATAGGGTAGATAATACAGTCCTTTTGTTTTGCTAATTGGTGAGATCAGCCATCGTAAATCGGGGGATTAAGGCAGCAGGTACCACGGGCTAATTTATTGCAGGAGGACTGGCGCCATTTATCGATGGTCTTCATAAAATATCCTGACATCATTTATCGGTGGTCTTCATGAAATATAGAGGACTGATTATCGTTTGGACACTTCACTCCTAGTGCCAGCTACAGGCTTCCCCCATCTCCAATCTCAGGCACACATCTTGGCGGGGGCGGGGGGGAATCTCAAGACGAACAACAGATGTCCTGAGTGTCTCAGCTTCTTGGATTGTTTGAGACAAACTCTATCATGTCCTGCATGTCACACCCTGCACAATTTCTGTCTGCTTACAAGAAGTTTCAAAAAATAATTGGCAATAAACAGGCAATCACTAGAGCCTAGTTTATTTGGTTGTTTCTTTTGGGTGGAAGCTTTCTGCTCTTAGGAAAGATATTCCTAACTATATGATAGTGACCAGAAGAGGGTTTTTTTTTTTGTCTCCTTCCTTCACCTCTAGATTTTGTTGATCTAAAAAGGGATCATGAGTTCATGTGTGTGTAACAGAAGTCTTTTGATAATTAAGAAGACCTGGAAATATTTTGATAGTGAAATCTTTTAACAAATACTTGCTTTTTTTTTTTTCATGTCTACAAGGACATTTAAGTAACAACACTCCTGTTTAATTCTCCACCTTGGATTCTAGATTGTTAGTCAGAAAAATCGCCTGTCTGAAAGTCAGGAAAAAGCTGTAAATCTGAAGAAGGATTTGGCAGAGATGCAAGAATGGATGACCCAAGCTGAAGAAGAATATTTGGAGAAAGATTTTGAATACAAATCCCCTGAGGAGCTGGAGAACGCAGTGGAGGAAATGAAGGTCAGGAATACCAGGTCATTGTAGAGACCTGATTGTGGAGAAACAAAATTTAATGGCTTTGGGGGTTGACCTTTTGTGGAATTATTATCTGTGTGGAAAGGAGCAGGTTATTACAAGATTAGTGGTGTTTATCAGCTTTGTTTTCTGGAATTCCTGCCTGACAAACTTAGTGGCTTTCTACGACAGTGACTGCATCAGTGGATGACCTATGGATGTGATCTGTCTGGACTGCTGCAAGGCTTTTGACACAGGCCCCCACAACATCCTACTCACCAAGTTGGAGAGATATGGATTTGATGGGTGGACTGTTCAGAAGTGCTGTCCCTCAGGGGTCTTTGCTGGGACCTGTACTGTGTAATACCTTCATTAATGATATTGACAGTGGGATGGAGGCACCATCGGCAAGTTGGCAGATGACACCAAGCTGAGTGGTGCTGTGGAAAGGCTGGAGGGAGGGGATGTCATCCAGAGGGACCTGGATAGGTTGGAGAGGCGGACCCAGGGGAACCTCATGAGGTTCAACAAGAGCAAGTGCAGGATCCTGCACCTGGGTCAGAACAACCCTCACGATCAATCCAGGCTGGGGGATGAGGGGCTGGAAAGCAGCTCTGCAGAAAAGGACTTGGGGGTGTTGGTGG
>VYZU01083083.1:22734-46811 GCA_013401355.1 Ceyx cyanopectus | reverse complement strand
ATATATTATTATAATATGTAATATATTATATATGAAGGTATGGAAAGGCAGAGGTATTTTCAGGATGTTATGATTTTGTGTCTGAATTTATCTTTTTGGATCTTCAAAGAGCACATTTGTATTTTGAACAAATACATGCAAACACTAGGCTGAGACTGAGGGTAATTACTTTAAATGTCAGTTGATTCTGACTGCTGTGGTTTGATTTATGCTTAATCTGTGTTAAGGTTTGACCAGAGTAACTGTGTAGCCAGTGTGAAACAGAATTGATTATATTGCAGCAAACATCAAATTTCATATTCACTTAACCAACATTTTTTTCAAGGGGAGACTAGATTTTTAGTGATTTTTTTTTCTTTAGAGCTTTCTGCTAGCAGGTCTATAAAAATATGAAAAGGAATTGAATTTTACCTGTGTGAATGGCTGAGTGGATTCTAGATTCCCTTGAGTTTCAGTTAAAGCATGATAATAAAGTTTACCAATCAATCTGCTGATTTCTAGCTATAAGTAACGTGGTATGCAGGTTTCTGTCTCCTTTAAGTGTATCTTAATTTACAATTATTCTAATTTTGATTATTCCACTTTGTATAGTAAGGTGCAGGTATCTCTGATTTTTCTCTTCCTGAAGAGTGATTTTGATGTTCTTAGTGGCTGTGCTGTGGATTTTGTTGTCTGGGGTGATGCAGGGATATTCAATATGCATTAAATAAGCACCTCTTCATCTTCAGGTTTCACAGGCAGGTTCTTCACCACAGGACAGACTCTGGCTTGCTGGACTGAGCTCAGAGAGGAGCAGCCAAGCTGGGGAGGGCTCTGGAGAAGGAATCCTGTGAGCAGAGGGTGAGAGAGTTGGGACTGTGGAGCTTGGAGGCTGAGAGGAGATTTCTTGCTCTTNAGAATAATAGATATGATAGAGTAATAGAATATAGGATATGTTAGCTGGCTAGCAATTCTGGTTTTGCTGTTCTTTAAAATGTAGCTTTCTTTTTCTTTTTTTTTTTTTTTTCTCCCTTTTAAAAATAATTTTATTAATTTTTATGTTTATTTTGCAGGTGACGGAAGGAAAACAAGATCTTGAAAGAGCATCCCAGCTGGCACGAAAAATGAGGAAAGAGGCTGCCTCTTTATCAGAATGGTTAACTACCACTGAGACTGAGCTTGTGCAGAAGTCCACTTCAGAGAGCTTGCTTTCTGATCTAGATTCAGAAATTGCCTGGGCTAAAGTAAGCACCTGAAATATCTGAAGAAGAAATGTTTAACATTATAGCAATACTGTGGAGAAGTGGCTGTGAATATAAATCCCTGTCACTTGTTCCCAGGAACACAGTGAAATGTTAGTAGATTCAGTGGGTAATATTCTGCACATTGAGTCTGAGCTGTTTCATCTTGGGCACCTTGCCTCAAACTGAAATGGTCCTTTGAAATATTGAAGCTATTGCTACATATTTGATTATTAAGAGGTATTTAAATGACTGTATCTCTAATGCAGTTCATAAATATCATATTCTTAATTATCAACAAATACAATTTTGGGCTGGGTCGAGCATTTTACTAGTAAAGCAAACAAAGTTCATTGACATTTTAAATGAGAAACTGATTTTGTAATTTTTCACTGTAAAGCTTTTGTCTCGAAAATGGTTATGTTGCAAAACAAAGCTCCTGTAATTCCTTATGTTCTTTCACCTGTAAATTGGAATGCTTCATGGAAGCAGGTAAATGTGTTCTAATTATTCTGAAGCCAAAGTATCTACTTTCTCACACTGCATAAAGTTGTATTAGTGTCAGTTGATACAGTTAGCAATACTGGTCTTTCCAGTCCTTGTTTTCTGTCATATTTAACTGTTGGAATAGGTCTGTGTCCAATGCTGAAATTTGAAAGCTTACAAAAGCATCTAAGTATGACCTGTTCTCACCCATTTCACTGTGGATAAGCAATTATTAGCACTATATTTATGCTGAGGCAGTTTTTCATTCCAAGTAAATTGGGATTTCATTCCAAATAAACCTGTACATAAGTATTGAAATATACTTACTAGACATGTGTAAGAAATGGAAAAAGTTCATGACCAGTGCTGCTGCACTACAGGGTGATCAAGCCCTTTATGGTGCATGTAAATTGTTCTTTTTGTCTTAAGGGTTTCTAGAGGCAAAAAGTATTAGAGCTAAAGATAGATGTGTTTGGCATGTCTGCATATAGGTAGATATGTAAAGATGCCTTCTGTAATATGTAGCAAGTGAATTAAACATATGTAGTGAATGTGTGGTAGTGGTTCTGAAAAAATCATCCAGCCTTGCCATCCTTCCACTTTTCTCATTGTTGCCAACTGAGGAAAAAATTCTTCACAGTGAGGGTGGCAGAGCCTGGAAGGGGCTGCCCAGAGAGGTTGTGGATTCTCCTGCTCTGGAGACTTTCAGGACCTGCCTGGATCTGTTCCTGTGTGGCCTGCCCTGGGTGTTTCTCCTCTGTCAGGGGGCTTGGACTTGATGCTCTTTTGAGGGCCCTTCTAACCCCTGACATCCTATGAGTCTCTGAACTGTAAAAATACTTTAATAGTAAAAGAGAAATTCAAAGCACCTCTTGAAAATTGCATTCCCTGTAGGGCCTGACCATGCAGAAAAGAACCTTTTAAAATTGGACCTATAATTTGATGTGATGTATGTTCTTTATGCAATGAAAAGGACCCTGTGAAGGTAATATAAAATAACCCAAAAGTTCTCAAGCTGAGTTGTTCAGG
This sequence comes from Ceyx cyanopectus, assembly GCA_013401355.1. Classification (NCBI taxonomy): domain Eukaryota; kingdom Metazoa; phylum Chordata; class Aves; order Coraciiformes; family Alcedinidae; genus Ceyx; species Ceyx cyanopectus. The sequence continues at coordinate 44,076 of VYZU01083083.1, read as the reverse complement.
ACATGTCCATGCATTGTGCTCCTGTGCACTAGTATTCTCTCTTTCTCTCTCAAAAGAGTTGACCAGTATCTAAAGAGTGTGTGTTTAAACAGTAGGTCATTCTAACTTGACTTTCACTCGAGAAAAATCAAATCATGTGTGATGCTGTTTGTGCTTTGTGGATGTAAAAATCTGTCTGCCTTGCCCTTGTGACTGGGAGCATTGTGCAGGGTTTACGCATCCTTTTGTTTCAGAATGTGCTGAGAGAGCTGGAGAGGCGGAAGGCTGACCTGAAGAGCATCACTGAAAGCTGCACTGCACTCCAGGCTCTGGTGGAAGGCAGTGAGACCTCCCTGGAGGAGAAGCTGTGTGTCCTCAATGCTGGCTGGAGCAGGGTTCGGACCTGGACCGAGGACTGGTGTGACACCTTGTTGGTAGGTGCTGTGGGAGAGATATTCAGGGTGGTTCTCTCTGCACCACTGGAGTAGTTGCAATCTCACTTGGCTACAATGGGAAGTTTCCACAGTGCCATAAAGGAGTGTAGCATGGCTATGTGCTCGTTCTGCAGGTGAAGGGGTGAGCAATCAGATGATACACACTGAGGAAGGTGGAGTACTGTTTTGCAAGTGTTTCAGATGTGCTGATAAGCATTGGTGCCCTGAATTTGTTAGTAGTGGCTATTTCTCAGTGGGTAGGAGATGAAAACGAGGATCTGGATGTGAAAGTAATGAAACTATGTAAATATCCCAGACAGACAGTTAATTTCATTTAGTGGGAATAACCTGCTTAGTTGTAAAGAATAAAACCAGATATAAATATTTTTTTTCCCTTTTGCCTTTCTCTTACTCTCCCTAAAGTTTGTAGTGTAATTCCTCTTTTTTATAGAAAATCCATCATATACTCAGTGAACACCTTTCATGCATCTGTTATTTTCATATCTTTATTTTTCTTTTTCCCCCCACTGCTGCCTTATGTGCCATCATATTATGGTTTTTAATCTTTTGTCCTTATTTACAAAGGGATCCCCTTGTACTCCTTCCTTGTTAATGTTTTGTCACTTTCTCTTTTGCTACACCAAGAGTGCTGGCCTTTTGTGTCCACTTATTATTTAGCTCATTACAATGGATACTTTAGCATGTAGAAGTATCTTTCTGAACTATCTTGAAATGGGGCATTGTCCCATTAAATTTAGCAATGTGAGACCAGAAGGCTTATAAGGAGACAAGAATTTTATTAAAGAAGAGAGAGAGAGAGAGAGAGATATGTATAGAATGCAGACAGCAATGTGAAACAGTAAATGTTGAACAGAACAGTCTGTATTGTTGGTTGCCCTTCCCTTTCAGTGAGCAGCAGGGGGGTGCCAGGAAAGCCTTGTGAAGAAGGGGACAGCAGCAGACAAATTCAGCATGGCTCAGGGGGGAAAGGGGCAGTGACCACTTGTTATTTTGCTAGGAGAAGATGGAGAGTCTTGATGATGACAGAAGCAAGCTCTCAGAGGCCTTCTCATTCTTTCCTCCTTCCCCTTTGTTTTGCTAGTCTAAAACATTAAAGCTTAGTAACCCCTTTTTTTTGGTTAGAAGTTTGGTGGATGGGACTTCTGTGACTCTGAGAGCTTTGGTTCACCACCCAGGAGAAAATGTGGCACCTAATTTTACCATTTCTGACCACATATGAAAGCAAGCCTAAATAACTTGTCTACAGTGTGGTGACTTTTCAGAGGAAGAACTATTTTAATATCATAAAAAAATTGTTTATAATTCATAGGTTTTAGTGGAACCCCATTTCAACTAAACAGAAGTAAATGGAGCAAACAAACCAACAACCACCACACATATTGTGCACTGTTATGTCTGCTAGTCATAATTCAGATAGTTGCTAGTGACAATTCAGATGCTTCTTTGGTCAACTGAAATGTTGTGGTCTGGCTGTAATGATGTATTACACTATAGGTCTTGAGTTAGGAGGACAAATCACCTCAACTATTTTTGTTTCCCTTTCTATAAATTAGGAACAATAATAATTAAGGATCTAGAATGAAAATTTAATTATTTAAAGTACTGATCGAAGGTGAAGGTTACACTCTTAATTTTTTGGTGTTCCTTTCCAAAATGTATCCATGGCATTCCACTGATCTTCACTGTGAAGGTTTTTTTGTGGGGGTGTTTTTGCATTTGATGTGTGTTGGTTTTTGGTTTTTTTTGTTGGTGTTGTTAGGCTTTTTGTTTTGTTTTTTGTGGATTTTTATTTTCAAGGTTCCCAGATTATTTTCATCTTTTTTTTTTTTTTTTCCAGAATCATCAGAGCCAGCTGGAAATTTTTGATGAGAACGTGGCACACATCAGTACTTGGTTGTACCAGGCTGAAGCCTTACTGGATGAGATGGAGAAAAAGTCAGCAAGCAAAAAGGAGGAAACAGTGAAGGTGAGAAATAGTTCAAGTAACCCCCCCAGATGTTGAGTTGAGTCAAGCCTTGTCTGCTGTCTGTTTTTCAGCAAGCTTTTTTCCCTGGCTTGGGGTAACCACGTGGCTCTTTTTCCTTCCCCTTCCCCTTCCCGTTTCCGTTTCTGTCATGGTAGCGGCTGTCGCTGGAGCTGGACGCAGTCAGCAGCAGGGTGGCCAACGTGCGGGAGCAGGCGGTCATCCTCATCAACGGCCGCGGCGTGTCCTGCCGCCAGCTCGTGGAGCCCAAGCTGGCAGAGCTCAACCGCAACTTCCAGAAGGTCTCTCAGCACATCCAAAGTGCTAAGGTGAGTGAGCCCCAAAAACATGCCTAGGGTGTCTGTGGCAAAATGATGGCAAATAGCTGTAAGGGCAATTGGCAAATCATTCTGTTATAATGATTTACGTTGACAGGACGAGAGGCAATGGGTGCAAGTTGAAGCACAAGAGGTTTAGGGTCAACACAAGGAAGAACTTTTTCTCAGTAAGGGTGACAGAACCTGGAAGGGGCTGCCCAGGGAGGCTGTGGAGTCTCCTGCTCTAGAGACTTTCAGGACCTGCCTGGATCTGTTCTTGTGTGGCCTGCCCTGGGTGTTTCTGCTCTGGCAGGGGGGTTGGACTAGATGATCTTCTAGGTCCCTTCCAACCCCTAATATCTATGAATCTACAAATGTTATAATGATTCAGAAAAACATAAAGGTTGCATTACATATTTACACGCTAATGCAACTGGAGGTTATTCACTTATTTTGAGACCAAAATGCTCAGATTGCAGTTAGAAGGTAGAAGCTTGCTAATGCCCGTGTCCAGCATTGTGTCCAAGCTAGCTCGGTGTCAGATCAAACAGCTCTTTGCATTTTTCTTCTTGATGCTGATATCTGTTGGTCCAACAAGCTGGTAAGCCTGGAGAATTGGTTAAAAACATTGAACTGTGTGTTCAATTTTCATCTTGAAGAAAGTTTTATTTTATTTTGCAGATGCTTGTTGGACAAGAACGACTTCCTGTCATGTCAGAACCCCATGAAGTCAGAGCAGGTTTTCCAGACCTGGAAAAATTTGAGGGTGATGTACAGAACGTGTTAAAAGTTTTGGAAAAACATCTGGAATCGAGTGGGGAAGATGAAAAGGTTTGTGAGCAATGGAATAGTTAAATAACTGACTGACTCCCTCTTTATTTTGTCCAGGTGTCACATTTCTCCAGACCTCGAGAGGGGGTTCTTCTGACAAAACCTTTTTAAGACAGGAATAGGAAATGAAGGGAATGACAAGGTCCTTGGAAATACCACACAATGTTCCCATAGCTGCTGCCTGGTGCACTGAGAGTAACTAGTCATATATCAGTCTGTGTTTTCATTGTGGTTTTATATAATTTAGGTAGTGAATTTTGCTTTCATTTATCTTCCCTATTTTACTCAAATTAGCTTCTTCTAAGGAATCCTTCCTTTAAAAGTAATAGGGTGCAAGCCTTTTTTTTCCCCTTCTTTATACCTTCTTTTCAACAACTTATGTTGAAAAGATTACTTAATGTAACTGAGACCTTTAGTATGTATTTGGCAGTTTGGGGCCTCTAATCTATTGCATTTTGTAGCTATTTCTATTTTAAACTGGTATGTATTGAATCACAGTGGATAGATCAGGGCAGTGGATGCTTGTGAGATGAGGTTGCAAGTAAGAGTGTTGTAATATGTCTCATAGAAAGCCTAAATAAGAACTTGGAACACAATTTATCTTCTGCATTCTTATCTAGGCTTTGCTATTCACCTGTATAAAACTGTCAGACTTCTTGTTTTCATCCTGTTCATATCTTTATGAAGTTTGTAAAATGACCAAGTTGGACTTTTAGGATTTGAAAATTGTGGAGGAGAATCTCTGCTTGAGTTTGTTTGGCTTGCACTTGGATAATAAAACAAGTTTTATTTCATTATCATTACTGTTAATACATGATCAGGTAATGAATTAAATGGGAAACCATAGCTGAGCTTTCTGTAGATGACACAGACTTGTGTTATTGTAGCTGGATCAGGAAAGAGCTCAGATTGAAGAAGTGTTGCAGAGAGGAGGGCAGTTGTTACAACAGCCTATGGAGGACCAGAAGAGAGAGAAGATCCGCCTACAGCTGTTGCTGCTGCAGAAGAAGTACAGCAATGTGCAGGTATGATTGTGATAGTTACTACAGTTAAACTCATTCATGCAGTCTTCCCTTTGGTATCCCACTTCCAATTTGGTTATGATGTTTTTTGTATATAAGATTCTCTGGGGAAGAGTTGAAGTTGCATGTACACAGTCTGACTCTGAACTGCTGCAATTCCAAAATAAAAATGCTGTCATTGCAAAGTTTGAGGGAGGCAGTTTTGATTGCTAAAGTGTCTTTCACAGCTTCACAGGGTGCCACCCTATATGTACTTACACAGATGGGTGCAGATAGGCATTTGCTTCACTTGTCTTAGTTGTCCCTCTGCCATCAGGCTGTGTGGAGTGACTACAGAGACACATGGACACATTCATATCCATTGAATTCTCATTTGAAGGGATGTATGTGAATGAATCTGCTCCTGAATTCCTCTTGCTTCCTATAGAGGGTATTGTCAGCATTGTTGTGGTGCTTTCATACACATGCCATATAAAAAATGTTTTTGTGTAGAACAAAGGGGATGGATATTGGAATGGTAACATGAGGTGTAGTGCAAAGGCAGGGTAAGACCAGGCTGGCTTTGATTACATGTCCGTGCAGTTGATAAATAGAACAGTGCTATTAAAAAAAAATATATGGCTACTATTGCATATTTTGGAATTTTCTTCTTGAAAAGAATCCCTCAAGTATTCTTGTTTTTCAAATAAGACCTGTTCTGTTCACTACTTCCCTCTTCTTCTACCCTATTTTCCTAATACACTGTGTTGTAGGAGTGTAGGTCATTTCAAAGGAGGCAGGTGGTGGAACTATCTCCAGTGTTTTCCCAGTATAAGAAGGAACATGACAGTCTAATGAAGTGGCTGGATGAGGCTGAGACCCGTCTGTCAGGGCAGCAAGGTGTTGAATATGAACAAAAACTACAGGTAAATAACACTTGGTGGTTTGGTTTGGTTTTTATTTTTTAATCAGCCAGAGCAGAAGGCATTTATGAGGTTTAGAGATTCATATGTTAGGGTTCTGTGGCTGTTCTTTTGACACCTTCCTGGAAATAACTGTTTTAAAAATGACAATATGTATTTGGCGTTTGGAGACTATCTGCATGAACTAGGTTGGGGTTTTGACATAGTCATGGGTCAGAAATACCTCATATATAATAATATAATAATACCTCATCAGGGGTATTCTGACCAGGCATCAGGATCAAGTCTTCTGGACTTCTGGAGGATCTGGGTGATGTGGTTGGATCAGGACCAATGTCTGGTTGGTGCAGGTGTGCTAAGAGCCTTATTTAAGGCTTAAATTATGTGCCTCTGCATCCTGTGGTCAGGGTACTGTAACACTGCCTTTCACTGCCTCCAGTGCTTAGACACTGCTAACTGCCCTCATATGACTTGACATTACTGTATACCATGATGATTAATAAAAATTACAAAGGTTGAAGCATTTCTGATGAGAAGAGTTGTGTGTGGTAATATGTATGTCTGGGTTTTGACAAAGAGTTTCACAACTGATTTAATAGCATGTCAGGGGTTGATAAAATTCTCTGTCCTGAAAGCTGTTTGTCTGAAATGTTGAGGGCACGAATACTTCCAGGGTTTTTTAAAATTATTTTTGTTTGCTTGCATGCTGGATGGGGTTGGTTTGTTTTGTGGTTTTGGGGAGGGTTCTTGGTGATTTTTTAATTGTTTTTGTTATTTCTCCTTTTCATCCTTCAAAGCACTTTGGCTGCATGGTAATTGCAGTAATATTTTAGGCAGTAACAGTGAGGAACCTTGTGAAGCTGTAAGTAATTTCTTGGACAAGCTTGAGGGCTGGGCAATCTGTCATACTTCTCAGTTTCTGCATACTAAGTTTCATAATTAAAACCAATCCATCTCTTTTTGACTGCTCTGCAACTTTTAAACTCAAAACACAACCTCAACTGACCACACTGTTGGGTCCCCAGCAGTCACTCCTGGCTAATCCCTGGCACTTCTGGATCCATTCCTGGATTACACAGTTTTGGTGTCTGGGTGCTCAATGCAGAATATAATTTAAATATGGATTACCATAGCAATTACAATGGACTGATGATGGAGAGACATTATCTTTGCTCAGAATTAGTTCTGTAACAATATCCTTGTGCTTCCAGATGTTTCTAGTCTGGTTAAGTTAGGTAGGCTTTCAGAAAAGGACCACAGCAGTTTTCATTACTGCTGGGAAACTTGGAAGCTGCTGCATCTTCTTCATGTGCCTGTGCCTCTAATCTTCCTGCTCTGCTATTTGAATGGTGAAAAGTCTGTCACAAGTGATCTTATTTTACATTTAGGACTTGTTCTTTCACTGCTTTACTAATTGGTCTTGAACAATCAAAATGGTATGGGACCATGCCATTTCTAAAAGGATGAATGGTGTTCCCAAAGTTAATCATTTTAGGTTGAAAACAGCAGCTCGAGAATTTTCTTGGAGCCACCACACTTGATTTACTCTCAGCACCATGGAGGACCCCAGTTCTGACATTCTACAACAGAAACTGCCTCTCCCCAATTCTTACTGTCTTTTCTATGCCTGAAAAACTTCCCTCCTTCAGTCAGTAGGGATGCCTAATGAAGGTAGGGAAAGAGAGAAAAGAATCCCCTGAATCTATCCCTAGCACCTGCAGACCACCAGCTTGCAAATTGCAGTACTCTGCTCACTGCACCTTCCTTACACCAAGGTGGGGGGTTGAACCAGCTACACATCAGTGCATCAAGAGCTCCTGTATTGCTTCTCAGTCCTGAGATGAGCAGAGTGAGAGAAACTACTGTTTGAACTGAACAAACAGGGAGGGAAAGAAAAATGTCAGCTGCTGATCTGGGGAGTAGAGTCCAGTTAAGGTTTTATGTATTATATATGTTTTTGTAAATGAGTGTGGAGGAGAGGACTTACTTAAGGTATTTGAAGGTCATAGATATCTATAAATTGATTTGCTAGAAGGAGCTGGATAATAAATATTTCTCATCATGGATGCTTCCAGGGATTATGGAGTTAAGTGACTGAAATATTGGTAAACCTTCTGCATAGCAGGTACTTCTGAATAACCTTTGTTTTCCCACAGATCCATTAATTAGAAAAGCCTGCTTCAGAAGCTTGTATCTCCTCGAGTTCCCTCTTTTCTAAACTTGCTTTAGTATATTTAAATTGCTGTACTCTGATTAGGCTCAGAATGAGGAAAAGGAAAAATTAAACCTTAAATTGCAGAGGTAATTAGTTGACTAAAGTTCTTAAGAGATTTTTTCCAGGTTTTAGAAAACTATTGTGGGGTGAAAATGACAATTTTGCAGATGGTAAGTGAATATACTGTTCACAGAATCACAGAAATTAGGGGCTGGAAGGGACCTAGAAGATCATCTAGTCATCTGTGCCTGTGTTGCAGGCACAGTGCAGATATTTCCTATAAAATGAGACACTGGCACCATCTTGAAGGCTCTTGAAGTATTTATTCCAGTAATAAAGCAAAAAATGTTTGCCTGTTGTGCTATTTGTAGAGAAGGTTCCAGGTTACTGCAGTACCAACCATTAGCCACATTGCTCACAAATACATTGATTACTGCATTAAGTAACCCATTAGAATGAAAAAAATGGACATTGAGATTTTAGCTTTGGAAAACCTTTCCCTAGAAAGCTGTCTGAAATCTTTTGCATGTGACAGAAGGGACAAGCAATGGTTCAGAAGTGAGCATTTCTGATCAAAAGGGCATTTATTTGCTGAGAAGTAATACATGGTGAGCTGAGATGAGGCTAGGTGAATACTTTTGTTTAAATTTTTTATGTAGTTAAACATTCAAGGTAGATTATTTATGTTAATTTCTTGGACAGTATTTTCCAAAATAAGTTCAGAAGAAAGACAGAGTATCCCCTTGAGTTGAATCTTTGGTAGCTTTTGTTGCAAAATATATTTAAGTGTAAAAGGGGAAAGGAGAAGAAAATCCAAAAACAAATCCTGCATTGTGTGTCAAACTAGATGTTAAGTATGGGAGGAAACAAATTTTTGCTTGACTGTTGAATTAAAATGATTTTTAGCAGCTCTCATTGAGAGGCCATATTTATAGAAGGTACACTAGGAACTGAGTTCCCCCTTTTTTCCCCAGTCCCACATTTTTCCTACAAAGAGAGATCAAATTTAATAAACATGCTTTGTCACCACTGAAATTAAAATAGAAAAGGACTATTAAGTTGTCCAGTCAGATTTAATCCTAAATAACCCTTGATAAATTTGTTATTTGTGGATGTGTAAGAGTTTGCTTGCCTGGCTTTAATTAAAGAAAAACCAAAACAACAAACAAACCAAAACCGAACCAAACACAAAAACAAAGCACCAAAAAAAGCCTGACACTAAAAACCAGCTTCTGAGACAATGGGGAGAGTTGTGTGAGACAGTTACAACAAACTTCTGCTCTTACACTTTTTTGGTGTATTATGCTGCATTTTAGAAGCTGTCAGCCTTCAGTGCAAGGTAGAGAGCAGATGGACAATTAAAACCCTGCTGTAGTAAACCAGTAATGAAGAAAGAAAAGGAAGCTTGCGAGAGGAGGAAGCATCTCAGTTGTGGGAGGCAGCTGGAGGAGCTGAGCCCCGAGGTGTGCTCTGCAGGAATGCCACCAGGAGCAATTCACTGCTGTGCAGAGCAGGAGCAACTTGGCCTGGGGATGGTGCTGCTGGGGAAGCAGAAAGCTTTGGTCTATGGCAGTGCTGGCAACAAATGGAGAAAAAGATTGCTGCATCCCAGCAGCTGCTCTTTCCAGTCTTGTGCAGGATTTCTGTAAGGAAATTAAGGCAGTGTGTCAAAGCAGAAGGATCCTGAAGTGCAGTGAGCTGTCCATTTGGGTGAAGGTTAGGTTCTCTGTGAGAATGGGACTTGTGGAAAATGAGAGAAACCAGTAGGAGTATGTTGCAGGTGGCTGTGGTACAGCAGGCATCCTGGGTTTTGTTCAACCCCCAGCTTGTTCCACATGGCTGAGGAAACAAAGACTTGGAGCTGCACAAGCTTTCATTCCTTTAGAGCTGGGGCACCTTCTTCCACAGGCACCAAACCACTGCCAAAGCCCTGGGCCCTTGCTCCAGCTGGAATACATGCAGTGTCTCAAGAAAATGTGTTCAGGGAGCATCAGGGCCCCAAAATGGTGTATTTGTAGTTCAAGCATATGGAGTAGTTTATGTTTTTTACTGTGGTGCTTGCTGTACTGCTACTAAATCAAAAGCTGTGTTTTTTATGGTGCTTGTCTGTAACAGTTGTTTTCAGTGGAGTGAATTTATGCCTTTGTGCCTGTGCACCCTGTTGTACTGCTGTGCACGGGCTGGCTGAAAGGACACCGTGTTTGGTAGTAAAGGTCTTGAGGAAGCAATGCTGTATGCTCAGTTTCAATGGAGGGATAACTATACTTCAAAAGAACCCCAAACACATCCCAAGTCAACACAAACCAAATAAAATCCTTAGGAGCATCCAGTGCATGAGATGGAATCCCGAGTGGTGAATATGTGAATGCTCCTTTTTCTGCTGCACTCCTTTTTTCTTTTGCACTAGGTGTGTTGTGTGTGTTGGATTCCAGTTAGTGACATGACATGCTGAAAAGACACAGTTGTTTATGATCTATTTTGTTAGTAGGGTTAGTAGGTAAAGCTGTGATGGCTGATTGTAAAGAACTAGGCTGTTTTCATAGATGGGAACAGTATCCCTTTGGACAAGAAACCTTTTGAGTAAAAAAACGTCTTTATCTGCCAGAGCAGATAAAAATTGCCAAGCTCTCGAGGAGTTAGTGTCTCTTACTGCTGCAAAAAAAGCCATTGTAGTACTTGGAAGCACTAATTTATTTTAAAAATCTTAGGGGAATGTGGATGGGGATGCTTATGGAAAAGAATGTGAAGAGGAAAAACGAGACTGTTTTGGTAAATTAGTGACTTTTGGGAGTCTGATGATGAAGGAAGCAGCCAGTGGTTGTAATCACTACTACACAGAGGCTTGATCACAAGTATGATTTGTGGTGAGGATCAGGGTGAAGCAGCAGTGCTTGTTCCACTCAGAGTTTTGATACAGAACAATAGGACATCTTTGTGAAGCACAATATCCACTGTTTTCTAACTTTTAAAATAAATACTAAAACAATTATCTGCAAGACTTGCAACTTTCTTAATTTAGGCAACTCTGATAGAAAGGCCAATTAAAAATTGTAATTTAATCTAGAAAAGTGCTTATTCTGACTATAGTCTATTGATCTAACTTATTTTTTTCTTTTTTTTTTTCATAAAATTTCTTGTTCTTTAAAATATAAAATGAACTTTCATGTTTTTAGGAAATCCCTGTCCAGCAGAGACTAAAAGGCCACTTAGCAAAAGTGGTGAGGACTTTGCCTTTTTCAGCTGAATACTTGGTTGAAATCAACAAAGTCCTGCTGGCCATGGCTGATGTTGAGCTGCTGCTGAATGCACCTGAACTCAACACTGGTGTCTATGAGGATTTTTCAACTCAGGAAGATGCACTGAAGGTACTGCTTGTCAAAACATTCTGTTCAGAGGGAGGAAGGGGAGAAGAGAATAGCAGAAGAAAAATGAGCACCTTAGGGCCTGTATAGCTGTATTTGCATTTTTGCACAGTATACAATGGATCAATATGCACTGGAAATTAAATGATGATTCAGTTTTGTGGTCAGTTTTTCTTTCTGGGCAGAATCTGGTTACAAAGAGGAGTAGTGTGGAAGTTGGATGGGAGACTGGGGGAGAAGGATTTAATTTCTTTTGTTGGAGAACTGTTCTGGTTTTTTTCATCATGTAGTTTACATAATTTATAGTGAGATGCTAAAGTAAATCTCTTTTATGTTCCTGGTTGGTGCTGTTAATACAGCTGGTGCTGGTGCCATGTGAAAACAATTGCTCACATAGGAAGATGGAGAAAGGGAGATTCTTGACTTCTGTAATCATAGAATGTCAGGGGTTGGAAGATCATTTAGTCCAACCCCCCTGCCAGAGCAGGGGCACCTAGACCAAGTCACCCAGGAACAGATCCATGGGGGTCTGGAATGTCTCCAGAGCAGGAGACTCCACAACCTCCCTGGGCAGCCCCTGCCAGCCTCTGGCACCCTCACTGGGAACAAGTTTTTCCTTGTGTTTCCCCTCAANAGAGGGGAGGAGAACCTCCCTTGCCCTGCTGGTCACACTTCTCCTAATGCATCCCAGGATCCATTGGCCTGCTTGGCTGCAAGGGCACATTGTTGGCTCATGGCCACCCCCCTGTCCACCAGGACCCCCAGGTCTCTTTCTCCAGAGCTGCTCTCTAGTACATCAGCCCCCAGCCTGGACTGATCCATGGGGTTGTTCCTCCCCACATGAAGAACTCTGCACTTGCTGTTGTTAAATCTCATTGAATTTCTCCCTGCCCAGCTCTCCAGCCTGTCCAGGTCTTTCTGGATGGCAGCACATATAATAAGATGCATATGAGCCCAGGAGACACAGGTAGCTGTTCTGATTAGCAAGGCATCAATATATGCTCACTTTTAAGCTCCCACTTCTCCTGGATTTACCTGTGTGATTAATGATGAGCAAGTAGTTAAGGATTTGCCCTGCTTCAAAAGGGGATGGAGAAAGTGTTGGAGAAAATACTGAGTCCTGCTGCAAATAAGAGGTATGTAGAAGAGTCCTGCTTGATTCTGAGCATGCAAAGCAGCACGATACAGAGATTCCCACAGAAAACACCCGTGGGATTTGGGAATTGCTCGTGGTGTGGTGCAGTGTAGATGTACTTCCATGAGCTGGAAAACACATTGGGGCCTATGTGTCTTTTGTAGCAGCATCTATTTTAAAGGTGTTTTTTACATCATAGTTCCATGATACTGAACTAGATTGCTTTAACTTTGTCATTTAAATCTGAAGCATATGTAGCTAAGCTACTGCTTTGGCTGTTCTGTGCATAGGGGAGGTTACATGAAACAAAACAAAGTCACACCTTGTGGCCCTGTTTTTTCCACGAGGAAGGACTCTGTACAATGTCTTCATGACCCAAGCAATTGGTTTAATAAGATATTGCTGTTTTGAGAAGTGTGGTGTACCCCTTTACCTCATTAGCAAACTAGATATGAAATATTTCATCTGAGGACACATTTGAAAAGGTGTGATGAGCTACTCAGTTGCTAGAACTGATTTGATCTGTAAATGGCTGATGGTCATGGTCTTATTTTAGGTAATTATTTTTGAAACTGTATTTTGAAGAGATTGTTTTTTGTTTTTGTTTTTGTTTAAAGAATCCCTTTTTATGATTTTCTGCTGGTGTTAACTTTCTCATGGCTTGTGTCATTACTGTGCTTGCAGAACATAAAAGATATTTTGGATAAACTTGGGGACCAGATTGCAGTTATACATGATAAGCAGCCCGATGTGATACTGGAAGCATCTGGACCTGAGGCAATACAAATAGGAGATGCACTGACCCAGCTAAATGCAGAATGGGACAGAATCAACAGAATGTACAATGATCACAAGTGGTAAGTCCAGGAGGTTTGCTTTCTATGACTGTGGGAAATATCTTTATCATTAGGGAACATTAAATAAAAGGTTTGGGAGTAATCAGCTTGAATTTGTTAGTGTTACACAATAATTGCCAGAATTAGTGGATGTGAAAGCAGTGAAGTTGTAAATTGTATTTTGGGTGCTGTTATGAAGCTGATTGCTCCTGCTTTATAAAACACAAACTGGTTTGTGAAATATTGCAAAGCAAAGTCCTAGAAGAAAAATGTTGAGTAGGATGTCTTTTAACAAAAAAAACCCCAAAATTGAGGCTACTTTGGAAGGAGGAAAGGAATTATAAAATATTTTCTACTACCTTTCCTATCCTCTTTGCACAAATATAGAATAGCTGTAATTTCACTTATGCCAAAAAAGGGCTGGAGGAAGAAAGTTAAAGCAAGCTTTGATTTTTCCTCACCCTTTATAGAAGATACTCTAAACTGTTAATGCCTTATTACCTTCAACTTCAAATGCTTAAAAATAGTTAATGCTACTTACTAAAACTTGGAAAAGTATGTCAGAAAGGCATTTTAAGTTGAAATGGAAAGTATGAAAGCATGCCTTCATCAAGTTAGCACTAAGACATTCCAGACACCCCTGGATCTGTTCCTGGGTGACCTGATCTAGGGGATTCTGCTCTGGCAGGGGGGTTGGACTAGAGATCTTTCAAGGTCCTTTCCAATCTCTAACATCCTGTGATTCTATGCAAAAAAACTTTAATGACTGAACATTATTTTATGAAATAAAATTAAATGATAAGGCTCATCCTGTAGTTAATTTGATTTTACAGTATTTGCTTTTTAATGATAAGTGAATAGTTCATGCAGAAGTTCTGTAGAGCATACATACATGTCTAGCCATGGCCACTTGCTTTTTGACCAGGAATCTGGTATCAAGCACATTTGGTAGTGTAGTTTGAAGAGGTGTTTGTAGAAAAAGTGAGACTTACATAAATCAGTGTTTTCAATTTGATCTTGGAGCACTGGTACATATATAGGAAAAGAAAAATTGGTTGATGGTATTAGCTAAACAGAAACTTCCAGAAATTCTGGGCTACTGAATCAGTGATGCATATATATATNTAATATATATATATAAAATATATATAACATATATAAGAAGTCATCAGGCACAGTTTGCTGTGTTAGGTTGCAAACACCACCACTTCCTGGGCTCTTGCTGGCTGCTCATGGTCACCTGCCATTTGGAGACGATTTCATTTAGTATGTAAATTTGATTTCATTAAGTATCCAAGGTTAACTAGAAACCTAGTCTTCCCATTGAAAAAGAAGGGTATAAAAGGTAAGTTCAACGTTTATGATTAGCTGGCAAAATGCAACAGATGAGCTCCTTTGGTTCTGAAATTACTGAATACAAATGAATCTTGAACTTCGGAAAGTTTGTAAAGTTCTGCATGTTGATGAGAATAATATTGGGCATGATTTTAATACAAAAAGGACTACTGTACTAGCAATTTGAGCTGAATGGTATGTAGCTTCCTGAATATGTGAAGTGCAGCAATTTTAATAGAAGGATATACTTGTGATTAATGAAGACAATATTACTACCAATATTAAAATGCTTTATTTTAGTATTAGTATTTTTATACCCTTTTTGTTACTAAGAATAATTTTAAACTGAGTTTATTTTTTATTTTCCTAGTGTTATTGTAAGTAGAAGCAAGAAGGCTAGAAGACACTGTGTCCTTAAACTTTGGGATTTTTTTTCTTTTATTTCTGGAACATAATTTTGACAGAATTAGGAGGACCGACAGTTGAAGTCTATGGCAAAAAATATTGGTTTTGTTTTCAGAACTAGTAATGATTTTGTGATTGGATGCTGGCTGAGCAGTTAAACCTTTGACAAAAGCTCTGATATAGCCAAGCACAATTTAAATTAAACTGTACTTAGCAAAACTTCTGAGTGTTCCCCTAAATCCAACTGACTTCAGTTTGAGTGGAACACATGTATTCATATAGACAATCTATTCAGACTAAAATGGACCAGAGAAATTAAAGGAGATTGAGATTAGAGGTCAGTCTACAGGTGTATGGAACTGAGATGTGTGTGGAACTGAAATGGTAGAATCAGGTAAGGTCAGATAAATTTAAGCAGAGATTTTTTTAAGCCTTACTTCTTTATTGCTATTGTCCCACAGGAATAATCATCTCACTAGGAACTCTGATTGTTGAACTTAATTAGTGCAGAAAATGCACACAATGGTAGCTCTCTAAAGTTTGCTTTATGATATCTTTGAGGTTATGCTGCTCATTTCAGGTGATATCTGTAATATGCACAGTAACCCCAGAGTCTTTGGTGCTAGAATTAAGACAAAGGGCTGCAGCTGAGGGCTTTCCTCTGCCACGGCACAGGGCCACAGAACCACAGTGTCAGGGCTTGGAGGGGAGCTAGAAGATCATCCAGCCCAACCCCCTGCCTGAGCAGGGGCACCTAGCCCAGGTCACCCAGGAACATGCCTTTCTGA
Organism: Ceyx cyanopectus; assembly: GCA_013401355.1. Lineage (NCBI taxonomy): Eukaryota > Metazoa > Chordata > Aves > Coraciiformes > Alcedinidae > Ceyx > Ceyx cyanopectus. The sequence goes on along the minus strand of VYZU01083083.1, from coordinate 28,531 downwards.
CATGGTTTTCTTATTTAATGTTCATGGGCTGTTTTTGTTAGTTTGTTAGCATAGTAGAACTCAGATTTTAGTTAAAAATAACCTTCTGATTGATCATTCAGCCTCTGCCCTTCACGTTAAGCTACACATTAATTTGAGGCTGCAAAGATGATAATAATAATGAAGTGCCTGGTAAATTATTGTGTGATTAAATGGTATAAGACTTGCTTATGCTGGTAATACAGTCAGTTCTATATAATCAAAATCACCTTCACTTATTAGAATTCCAGGCACCGTCACCCCATGCTTGATGAATTTAATAATAATAAAAATCTGAGCAATTAATCATATTTCATGTTCCACACTGTCTGATAGTGGAACTGTTTTCTAATAAAGAAGAAAGGGCACTGCATGCTAGTTTGATGCAGCTAATCAAGCTTTCTTTTTGAAGTGATAGAAAAAAAAGTTTGCTTAGGACTGCCCTTTTTTTCCCTGCAGCTGGAAGTTGAGAGGCAGTGCAGTTGGATTTTACTCTGTCAGGAAGCATTCAGTACTGGGGCTCGTTAAGCAGGCTGCATGCTCTGTCCTGTCTCTTTGCCAAGCCAAGTTTCTACCTCCTGCAGTAGGAATTGATGCCTTTTTACCAAAATGGGCTGGATAACTTCTCAATGCTTTGTTTTCCTTTCATTCAGTTGCTTTGACAGAGCCCTGGAGGTGTGGAGGCAGTTCCACTGTGATCTCAGTGACCTGTCCCACTGGCTAGCAGAAGCTGAAGTGTTACTGGCTGAAGCCCGTGGTCCAGATGGCAGCCTGGAGCTGCAGACAGCTGGGCTGCATCAGCAGGTATGTGTGGTTTCTGCAGAAAATAAGCAGGCTGGAAAAAAGTTTTCTTTTTTCTAGTTTTTTTCTAGTTTTCTGCCTAAAATTCTGGTGTTCTCTGTAGACAACAAAATTCTTTTTCAATTGCAATTTAAGATGGTTCTCGGGGAAAAAACTCAACTCCTGCTTATAGTGTGAAGATTTATGAGGAATTTTACTATGGATGAGTTTGAGAAAATTTAACAATTGAAATGTTGGCATAGTTCTTGTTGTAAGTTTTGTTACAGCTTTACAAATAGGCTACTCAGTAAAGAAATCCTAAGATTATTTCACTTTCTACTCATAACTGAAAAAATCAACAGCAGCAAATGGTCAGTCATACTTACTAACAATGGTCAGTTATAACTTGCAAAGTCTTTAGTTTAAAAAGAAAAAAGATTACTAAGATCTTGCCTTGTATAAGCAATCTAGAAAAAAACAGGAAAAAAGAGGGATAATTCCAATTACAGGTTTCTTAGGTTTGGTTGTTTCAGACTTCTGTTCTGGAACTGAATTCCCTCATGATGTCTTTCTAGTTTACTTTTTGAAAGAACAGACTTGCTGTTTAGGAAAATGATTTCCTTTCAAATGAGAAGAAAACTTGAAGGGCTAGATTTGGGTGTTGGATGGCCAGGCATAATGCTTAGCCAAAAGTCAGGGACATGTTGCACAAGAAATGTATTTTCTCCATAACATGCAGTTTGTATTTTGCTCTTGTTGCTGCTTGGGGTTTTTGTCTTCTATGGCATTTCCCTTCTTTTGTGAACCACCTGATTCCTAACCTATCTTCACATAATTTTTTTTGTAGTTGTTAGCAATGTTTGAAGGTTTGGTCCTGAGTTGTTCTGACTTCCTTCAGTCCTGTGGATTTTCTGGGGTGTCTGGGAGCCATGGCAGCACAGCCACAATTATCCTAGCTAAGATACTTTGAAGTTACAGAAATAGTCAGGGGAATAGGTTATGAAAAGAACTGGTTTACAAAAAGAAAAAAAAGAAAAAAAAAAGTAGTGCCATCTGTTAGCACTACTAGAAATGACTGTACATGATGAGGAAAGGAATCAAACACTGATGGTTTAAATTAATTCCTGTGATTTTAAGTAGTATTCAGCAGCCTATTCTGTGTTCATTTCATCTATTCTATCTTTTTATGTCATTCATTAGAAATTTGATCTAGATTCAACAAGGGATTCCTAGTAACTGAAATCAACAGCATCCAATTGTAAAGTAGCTTTAAATGCCTGTTTTAGCAAAATGATATGCACCCAGGATTTACTCTGCTTATTATGAACCACAGATCAAAGTCACTTCAGGTCAGTAATAAAATATTTTGTGGCTTTTATATTTCTGACAGGAACTGGAAAAGGGAGTCAGCAGCCATCAGAGCAGTGTTTCAGCACTGAACAGAACTGGGGAAGGGATCATACAGAAACTCTCTGCTACAGATGGGAGCTTCCTCCAGGAGAAGCTGCTGGGGTTGAACAGACGCTGGAAAGCAATCACTGCAGAGGTCATGGACAGACAACAGAGGTAATAAGTTAATCAAGAATTGGGATATCTGACCAGATCTGATAAGAATCTCCTTTAGAAGACTCTGGGAGAGAGAGTGCATTCTATTGCACACTGCCATTAATGTGATTTTTCCTGCCATTCAGACTTCTGTGTTTTGAACTGTCTTCCAGAAACATTTTCTCAAATCCACCTGCAACTGGCTGCTTAGTGAGGTGTTTGTGCTTAATTCAAGCCATCAAATGACAACCTCAACATTTATTTCCTTACATTTTTCCTGTGTTTCTAAAATAATTTCATTGCTAAGCCAGACATTTAGGAAGAAATAGCTAGGTTTTTTATCTGGCTGAAGCTGAACTGTAAGTACATTACCTTGATTTCTGTTTTTGCATTGCCAGAGATACACTAATTGAAATACTTGTATTGTTCTTGCATTTCCACACTACTAACAAGTAAGATCTTTAGGTCCATGTTTGCAACAATTTAATCTGACTATGTATTTTTCTGGATAAAATGAAAATATATTTTGAATTAGCCTTAAATTTACTTAAGAAGATCAAGCAGAAAGGTTATCTGAGAAAATATACTAGTTTTTCAGTGTATCTGGGAATATAAGGTCCCTTCTTTGTTCTTACTGCTAAAAAATGTATAAATCCTGTATAAATCCCTGAACTGAATAGTTATTTTTTGAGGCTACTTATATAATTATATATGGTTTTAATGTCTCCTGATAGTTTTAGAAATGTAATAAGTTTTCCTTCATTATTTAATTTGAGGAGTTCCATTAAAGCTTTGTCTAACATAGGGGATGTTTCTCTGGGGACATTTCTTACACTTTCACTACAAGTGGCCATGTAGTGTCTTACAATGGCCTGAAGGTGTTGTCATTACCATCACATTTACCATGACTTTGGAACAGATATTTACCTGTTTTTAAAGTGCTAATATTATTGCAAGTATTTTTCATTTTACTGATGGTAACAGAATCCTTTGAATATAAAAATAAATCCTTAAATGCTCCAAACACTGAAAAACACATGACTGTTGCATCAGAAGTAATGTAGGACTGGTGTTCCGTGTCCATTGCAGAAATGTATGTGGGTGTTTCTATTTTCCCTTTTAAGGTTAAAAGGAGAAAATCAGCAGCTGATAGAGTACAGAAAGAAGCTTGATGAGCTGTGCTGCTGGTTGGAAAACGTAGAAAATGCCCTGGACACAAGACTTCCATTCAGCCATGAAGAAAACTTGCAAGAATTACAGGCAAGACCCATTAGTGTGAATGCACACGTGCACGTGTATGGCACGTGCAAAAAACCAGGACACAGCTTTTGGGGCGGGCAGCCTTCCCATTGTAAATAGGCAAGGAAAGGTGATGGTTGTGTGAGACAGCTTTGTGAGATTACTTACAGAGGCAAGATGCATCTCATGATGAAATGGAGTTGATCACTATGTTATCTAGCCAAAAAATGATAGCTGTGTATCAGAAAGTGAGAAATAGATGTGCTACTGATAAAATTCAGTAAGTGGAATTTCACTGAAGATGACATCCCCAAGTCAACTTTATAGTTGTCAAAACTTTAGGAAAAAGAAATAAACTTCAAATGGTGAGTAAGCATCTATTTTATGGGCAGCTTTAATATTTTGTTATATGTGTGAGATTTTGTTTAACCTGCATGTTAAGCTATAAGGGCTCAGGTCATTTCAAGTAGGTTGGATGCATATGTATGTGTATTTCTCCAGTTTAGTTTGTGCCTGACTTTGATACCAAATTAAATTTGTTTTGTAGCACAAGAGAATGTTTCTGGAGTCCTAAAAGAATGGAAGGAATAGTCATTCCAACAAATCTGCTTGCCCACTATTTAATAAGTAGTAATTAAAAAACAAACAAACAAAACCCCCTCAAAAACAACCAACCAACAAACCCTCCCCCCCCCCCCCCAAAAAAAACCACAAAAAATCAGCCAAAAATACATCAACCATACACAAAACCCCACAACCAAACAAACCCACCAACCTCTATTAGACCAAATCAGGTGGAAAGGCTTGAACTTCCCACAAACAAGTGTTAACAATGTAAAGCTGCAGCTGTATTTGCTTAAACAAATTGACTCATGTCACTTGAGTATTTGCTGTCTGACTACTGATAAAGTTTAGTTTTTCTTGTCATCTACCTTAATATAGATGCCTGAAGTGAAAGGTAGAACTGGGAGACAGCAGAATTTGCTAGAGAAGCAGTGGTAAGGAATTAAGTGCAGATTCATCCCTGTTAAAGCAGGAACAAGTACAGTGTTTTGACCATGCATATTAATGAGAGATAAATTTGCAGTAGGACAGTTTTGACTGAGATTGCTGGGCTGTTGAGGAGAGTGAAGAAACTCTGAGTCTGCCTTGCTTTGGCTTGTCAGAGAAAGCACAATGGCAAGGAGAAGCTGGCCATGAGGCAGCAGTGGGCACTGGCAGCCAAGAAGGTCAATGGCAGCCTGGGCTGCAGCAAGAGAAGTGTGGGCAGCAGCTGGAGAGAGGGGATTCTGCCCCTCTGCTCTGCTCTGCTCACACCTCCCCTGGAGTATTGCAGCCAGCTCTGGAGCCCTCAGCACAGGAGAGACATCGAGCTGATGGAGCAGGGCCAGAGGAGGCCACAGAGATGCTCAGAGGCTGGAACAGCTCTGCTGTGGGGACAGGCTGAAGGAGCTGGGGTTGTTCAGCCTGGAGAAGAGAAGGCTCTGGGGAGACCTTAGAGCACCTGCCAGTGCCTGAAGGGGCTGCAGGAAGGCTGCAGAGGGGCTGTTTCCAAGGGCCTGCAGTGAAAGGATGAGGGGCAATGGGTTGAAATGAGAGCAGAGGAGATGTAGACTGGATCTCAGGAAGAAGTTGTTTCCCTTGAGGGTGGTGGCTCAGTGGCACAGGCTCCCCAGGGAGGTGGTTGAGGCCCCATCCCTGGAGCTATTGCAGGGGAGGTTGGCCAAGGCTCTGAGCAGCCTGGTCTAGTTGAGGGTGTCCCTGCTCCCTGCAGGGGGGCTGCACTAGATGCCCTTTGGAGCTCCCAGCCCTAACCATTTCCATGATTGTCTGAGTATGATGCTGACAATAAGAAAGTGTAGAGAAGATGAGCTATTATTAACAAGTGGTGTTAGGGAAGTGGGAATAACAGATGTTAACTGCTTATTCAGGAATACATAGAATCTGGGAATGAGGAATGAGGAGCAAGTTTCTGGAGAGCTTCTGAAAGGGCCTACAATGAAAAAGAATATATTGTGTTTAAAAAAATAATAAAATTCTGTTAAAGTAGACCCTTAAAAATTGAGGAGAGTCACTGTTGAGAATAGTGCTTATTGTGTCAGGGTACTGACTTCTGGGATCTCCCTTCCAGGCCTCAGTTCCTATCACTTTACATACCTCTCTATATATAACTATATATAACTATATATATATATATAACTAGATAACTATATAT
>VYZU01083083.1:0-22724 GCA_013401355.1 Ceyx cyanopectus | reverse complement strand
ATATATATATACACATATATACATATATATAACTTCATATCACTCTTGTGTATCAGATTAGTGTAGGTATTGGGGTGTGCTATTGTAACTATATTCTTTTTTTTTATTGTAGTGCTTTAATGATAAAATTTATGCTTCCTAGTCTCACAATGCAGATGACAGCACAGTTGATGTCAAGTGGGAATCCAAGCTTAAGCTTCTTTTTTGTTGAAGAAGCTGACCTGCAGTTTCATATTCAAAGAAGGCTGTGGGAGGTTGATCAAAATGAAGTTGTAAAGGTTTTGTTTAATTTTTAAAAGCCTTTAGGGTACATTTCCTTAAGGGGAGTAGATAATGCTAGTGAAGTACCTTGTATTGATTCATGATGTATAATACGTGTCAGGAATGAGTCCATAGTTTTTATTCCTTTTTAAATGAATGCAGGCAACAATTTTGACTGTGTATTGCCATTTGGATATACTGGTACATCCAGAGCTGATCAAACGGAAGTATCTTGTGAGACAACACTCAGTGTGCATGATGTGAAGTTGTATAGGTACCTTGGCTATTTGCATTTTTGTGGTTGTTTTTTTTTCTGGCTAGCAATAATAGTCAATATTTGAATAATTGCTTTAAGAATTTCTGTATAGAGCATAGAAATCAAAAAAAGAGAAGCTTTTCTGTTGCATCTTTCCAGGAAAATGTCAAAAATATTTGATTTAAAGGAGAGTTTCCAACCATTCCTCCCCTTACTTAATTAAGCATGTATGCATTTTTCTTCAGTCAAACTCTTCTGTCCCTTTTAGGTCTTAAGTGAAGAGATGGAAGTACAGGGAAACAAACTGGAATGGCTGAACAGAACTGAACCTGAAATCCTTGTGGATAACACTGTTGATCTCCAGGAAAAAGACAAACTTTCAGACTGCCTGCAGTCCCTCAACGTGAGGTGGAATAAGGTGTGCACTGTTTTTCAGCATTGGTCACCTGATGTTGAGAATAGAGTGCTGTATTGGGAATGGTTGTTTTTCTTTCCATGTCCATAAAATATCTTGGAAGTCATGCAGCATGTTGAGGAGCTGTACCCCAATCCCTGCTTCATGGAAATGGTGGTGGATGTTTTTTCATCAGAAATGAGAGCTGCTTGATGATGACATGGTTTAGTTATCCTGTGTTTTTTGTTGGTTTGGTTTTCTATTGGCTTTCTTTTAAACAGCTGGTTAAAAATATTTCACTTATTTGAGGCAAACAGCAGGGTATTAATTTGAAATGGAGGGAGTGATGGTAAGTATTTGCTGTATATGAAAGCTGAGTATTTGAAGCAGTTAAGAGGAACACAGATGTTTTGGTAAAGTTTAGTCAGAAAATCTTACAAAGTCTGGGGTTTTTCTTAGTGTTCAATCTCATTGGCAAGTGTGTGAGAAGAAAAGAACTCACTGGTTGGAGTAAAACCAGAGGGTTTTTTTAAGCAAAGTCTGGAGATCTGAGTGGAAAAGGAATAGAATTATTTGGGATTGTATTGTGGATCAGGGAGGGGAGAATTCATTGGAGGAAGGGGCTTTTGATAGTTCAGGTTAAGCAAAAAAAATATTTTTTTACCTACTCAGCCATGAAAATGGGGATTCCTCCCCCTCTGGGCCTTTTTTTATGTTACTCATGGTATTACATCACTGTCTTTTAAAGGCATTTTAAAAAAGATCTTTTAAAAGTGAGGCAGGCAAATTTGTCCTTATTACAATAGCATAAAGTGATAACTTTTTTTCTTTTTAAATGAATTTGCTATTATCCTGTCACCGAAGACCACAAATCATGCTTTGCATCATCTTTCTTTCAAAGTGTACTCAAATAACAAGGCACAGCTTTGGTGCTTCGGCAGTAAAAACCATGTCAATGTCCAGTTCATTTATTTATATCCAAGATTTTGGTAAGACACTGATGTTTGCTGAAATAACACTCTGAGTACCTCTTAGTGTTTTGGGTTTTTTTGTTCATTTGGTTTTGTTGTTGTTGCTTGTTTTTAAATTTTAAAATGCTTTTAAATTTTAAATACCTTGAAAAAATTCAGTGAAATATATCTGAGGCATTCCCTTGTAGCAAGTGTGGTATAGGACATTTTGTCTTCTAATAAGTGATTAAGTTTTTCATTTTTATTTACTGTTTTTATTCCTCTTTTCTGGGCTGTAGGTGTTCAGGGAAGTGCCTGACAGAGTGAGAGAACTGGAGGCATTTGTTGGGCAGTCTCATATTGTTACACAGACAAAGCCTTCTGGTAAGTGATCAGCTCTTTTGTTGTGTTTAATTCTACTGACTTTAACCTGATTTGCAGCCAAAAATAATCCAAAAGGGAAGATTTTTCTCTATGAACTTAGACAAGCCAGAAATAAGGAATGTTTTTTGCTGTACTTTGGAAAACCTTGCTGTGACCAAGGAGTAAGATGGAAGAGGGAATGTTTGGCTAGGGAAATGTGACTGCAGTTCAGACTGGGGAAGTCTTTTGGGGCTCCCCTAAGAGTTTGAAACCAGGGTTTTAGGAAAGCTTAGGCCTCTTCCTCAGGAGCCAGTGTACTAGATACAGAATAAACCCCAAAATGACTGTGTTTGTGACTGCCTGCTTTCCTGTGGATTTGTGCCTCATGCTCATGCCTTCTAGTAATTAAGATCCACTAGAAGCTTTCCCTTCCAGTTAATGACTTTTATGATATCTCCTCCATGCAGGTTTTCTGCAGTGCTATGTAAAAGGCCATTCTGCATCTTCCAGCTCAGCAGGGACACAGGTCTTTCTCATCTGCTAGATACTCATCTTCCTGCTCCTTGTAGGGGAGACTGCTTCAATAGGACGTGTTCCTGTGTCAGACCCTGGCTCTGTCTGTCTTTCCCAGCTGTTGGAGGCAGATCAGCAGACACAGAATTTCAGCGAGGTGCCCAAGTCTCTTTTTCAAAAAACTAAAAATGACAACCTTTGCCTGAAAGAATTTGGAGCTTAAACATCAGTAAATTAATTATTTTTTATATAGAATATTTTTTAAATTCAGCAGCAGGAAGCAGAAATTAAGGGAAGAAACCCAACTTCTCTTTAGGCCTTTCAAAACCTTGTTTCAGCTTGTTTTCCTTTTGTATAGGGTGTTTGTTAAGTAAAACTATATTTCATGGTTTGAGACAAGTGTGTAATATTAATACTCCAGTTTAGTTTAGCTTAATGTTTTATTGCAACTAGAACACAACCAAACAAGGCTTCTGAGGAGAGTCTTGAGCAGCTCATTCCTCATTTCACTGCAGTGTCATGTCAGAGATACAGGATGGGGCTGAACTAGTGGCCATCTGTCCCTTCTGAGGACACTTGTGTATTGCCAACTCCAGGAAGCATCTATTACAGTAGCTCAACTTACTTGTGCCGAAATGAATTCTGAGCCAAGAGTGGAGAACACCTTGTCACATGAGTCTGGAAGACAATTTTAGGCATTTATCTTCAATGAAGACATTGGTTTGTATGCTTAATAAGAGTCAGTTCCATTTTGTGTCAGAGGGTTTAGATTTGCTCCATTAATGTCATTTTGCCATTGCAAGTTTTCATGTTTGTTTTGTATTTAGATGAATCATTTGTGTCAAGTCTTTGGCATGTATTGAAATAATTGATAGCCTTAAAAAAAGAAAGGTAAAATGAAATTCTGGTCACTTAGTTTCTTGTGGTTAAAATGCCTCACACACATTTTTTTTTTTTTCTCTGTAGATGCTGTTGTATATTTATAGGAATTGCAAACAAAAACCAAACCCAAACCTGTAATTCCCCAATTGCACATGTGGCCATCACTCTTTCTTAACAAATCTCCAACTCTGTTTCAGATGTCCAAAAGGTGGTGCTAGTATCTTCTTCATTGGAGATTCCTGCCCAAGCTCAGAAGGCTTTGGAACTTTCTGCACCTGCTGACCTGGATAAAACTACAACTGAGTTGGCTGACTGGTTGTTACTGATTGAGCAGATGCTCAAGTCAAACATAGTCACTGTGGGAAATGCTGAGGAGATCAATCACACTATTGCACGAATGAAAGTATGTCCTTTTCTGAGGATAATGGGTTGGAAAACTGCCTCCCACTCTAATAACTTGCACATTCAGTAAAAAAATGTCATGTTTAAAAAAAAAACCAAAATCAAATAAATACTACAATAAATTTATAGCATGAAAATTAAAATGTAAATGTTGTTATTACACTCCTCTTCCTCCTGTTAATTCCTCTGTCCATATGTGAGGTAGGCACTGCTATAACAAAAATATTTTTGTTTCTTTGTTTAAAAGCATATAAAAAATACCTGAAATTAACCTTTTTGGGGGGGAACATATAGTTAATTTATGCTATACAGACTTTGAAGCAGCTTCATATTTGCTTGGGGGGTGACCTTTATAATCCACTCTTTAGTGATTTCTAATGAGTTTTATTATGTTGTAGTTAGACTAAACTGATTTCCAGTTTAGTCTGGGAAATATTGTGTAATGACAGAGTATCATGGTTTAACAGTGATGCTGTGGTAACTGGTTTGTACAGGTTAACCTTTACCTCTGGAATTTCAGTAACTGTAATTCAGAATGTTTTTGCTATAACACTGTGACAATTCCATGGAAGGATTGCAGTAGTGATGAGAACAGCCTTGTGGTGACACTTTAATGTTTTGGTTTATCTAGAAATAATGCAGATGATGTTAATTCTGCATTTTGGATTTAAAACATAATATCCTCATTATCAACAGATAACAAAGGCTGATTTGGATCAGAGACACCCTCAACTTGATTCTGTTTTCACATTGGCTCAGAATTTGAAAAATAAAACTTCCAGTTCAGACATTAGGACAGTGATCACAGAAAAATGTAAGTGTTTCTATTCTGTGTTTGCAAATAAAATGCTTCCATGTCAGTAAAAAAATCTTCATATCTTTTACTTAAACTCTTGATTTTCAGCCTAGCTTAAGTTGCCTGTCTTGAACAAATCAGAAACAGCAGTTAAGTGGCTTTCACTTAAATAGTCTAATGAAAATTCCTGGAACAATAATAGTTGCCTGTTTCCTTGACTGGCCATTTTTTTTTTCAAATGAAAATGTAAATATTTTTGTTGGGATTTCAAACTATTTTATGAAAAGTTTGAGTTACTTGACAGCCACAGACCCAGGCATGAGGATTTTCTATTTATTGACAAAATGAACTAATTGTTTATTTTTGTTAATCTCTGATGCACTGTACAGTTATTGAAAAGCATGAATATATTGACTTAAGATAATAACTCTTTTGTACATACTTTCAGAGTTGTTCACTGAGAGTTAGTGGACCTTTTGAATCACTGGTATGTACTGGAGAATTGAGTTTTCACTTTAAAGTTTCCCATGCCCCTTGAACAGTTCTTTTACTGGTGCTTAAGTTAAAAAAAGCCATACAACTGACACAGTTAGAAACTGAGGGACAACAAACTCTTTTAACTCAAGCTTAGCTGGTTGTGAAGATGAGAACATTCATGCAGCAGGAAATATCACAGTTAGAAGTAAAAATGGAATTATAGCTTTCCTTATGTTCCCCTCTGCAATACAGCTTTCCTTTACTGCATCTAAGTGAATTTTTTGGTGTCCTTAAGACTAGTCCAGGGGAGTTAGTCAACAAGAGATCTGGGTAGTCACAAAACATTCTAGATTCTTCAAAAAATGGTGACCAAGGAATAAAGGAACTGTATGTTGAAAATTGGAGTTCCCCTGAAGCCATGCCCACCCAGGCTGTGCATGCTGCCACAAGGAAGCTCCCAGTGGACACTCTAGATGTTTGTGAGGATTTTCCTAGCTCTCATGAAACATGAAATAAGGTTTTGTTGATACTGACACTTGTACTTTTGCACTTTGCAGAAAATTGAAGTTCAGGACTGCTTTATGTGCCTTATTTTTTAAACACTGAGGTGCATTTACTGATGTCCTACAAACTTCTGTAGGCCTGCTCTATGTTGGTAGATGAAGCCTGATTACTTAAGTAGTTAGAAGCACAGAACTTTGGAACTTCCCTTCCAATTACTGCATGGACATGGGGAATTAAAACCACAGAAATTCTTACCAGTCTTTTTGCCTTTCATTCCATACTGGTGCCCTGACAACTTTTTTCTAGGAACCTACCTATTGAATGCTGAGGTTACCATTCTACTTCAGCCTGTAGAAACCCGTGGTGGAACAAAAGTGCCAAAGCAGGTTGTTACTGGAGTGTTTCTACCTTGGCCAAAATTGTAGTGCAGGTAGACTGCTAGACTGCCTTCAGCATACTGTGGTCTGAAAAACTTGCTTCACTTTGTGTCAGCTATCTAGATGTAAACAGTATTCCTTATTTATTTGTGCTGGTTTAAGTTGCAGATGCTGGTACAACCGTTACCCTAAAATTGTGCTCCTTGGAGCCCTGCTGTTGGCATATCTCTGCAGTGCAGCTGCAGCAGATTTGCCTCCCACACATGTATGCTTAAAAAGTCAAATCATGCCTTTGAAATATTCCAGAAACAGGAGTTACCTATGTGCTGACCCACTTCAGAAGCAGCCACACATCTGCATCTTTGTTTGCTCCTGTGAATGTGTAAACTACATGGGTGGGGATCTAAGGTGCTGAAAATGGAAGTGACTGTGTTTGGAGAGGAGTGACGTTCTTGCCTCTTGTCCTGAGAACTGAGTGGTAGTTACAGCCCCTTGCTCACTTCCCTCAGGTTTTTCATATTCTGTGTTCTCCTCCACAGTGGAGAAGGTGAAGAACCAGTGGGACAGCACCCAGCACAGGGTGGAGGTGAGGCAGCAGCAGCTGAGGGGCATGCTGACAGACAGCCTGCAGTGGGCTGAGCGGAGGCAAGCCATGGAGCAGCTGATGGAGCAGTGTGAGATCCGGCTGCGCCTGCTCCTGCAGGCTCCAAAGCTGCTGCTTGCCAAACAGATTTCAGACAACAAAGTAAGAGCAGCTCCATGCTTGTTTTCATTTCATTTTCTTTTTTTTTCTCTATACCAGACTCCTCAGTCTATGCAATGCTGCTGGATTCAAGTGATGTGAGAATATACAGTGTAGTCGTACTGCTGCTGACAAGCTTGTCTCTCTTTGGGCAGGGTATATTCTAAACTGTCTCTACTTTTTTAATGTGTCAGAACTGGAAAGAATTGTTTTCTGGGAGGGAAAGGGGTGGCACATAGATGAAATGAGTATAGGGGTTAAATGGGATTATGCAAAATGCTTGAACCTCAGACTGATAAAAATTAAATCATGCAGCCACAGAATATAGTGTTTCTTACTTCATAGACATCTTTTAACAGCAGTTTAGTAAATTCAAGAATGCTGAGTTATTTAAAATTTTCCTGATTTTTTCTTCTGTGCCAGGTATATTCAACAATTCTTTTTATCTTTTTTTTTTTTCCGTTTTTTTTCCCCCCCTCCAATCACATGCCATCTTTGCTGCTTTTCAGATCATGGCAAGCAAACCTGCTGTGATAAATCAATAAGTCCAATGTCCTTTTCCCTGGTGGCTGGCAGAGAAAGGGCAGGCTGTAGATGGCAAAAGATGAGAACTAAAAAGACAAATCAGTGAGGAGGGGCTCCTATCAGTGCAGTGTTTTGAACAGGGCTGTCACAGAGATCTATAAAGTGTGTATTTATATCTATACACATATTTATGAAGGAACAATTAGAGGTGCAGCTGTGTGTGGAAAGAAGAAGAGTATGATTGTGAGAATTCCTCACATATCCATAGCAGTTTTAGTAAGCAGTAACAATTCCTGCTTTTCCATAGCCTTTCTTCACATGAGCAGGGGACTGGAAATGGACTATTAGATCTGATTTGCTTTCTAAAGTGACATGTGCCCAAACAGTACAGAGATCATAAAATACAACTGGGCATATATATATGTAAATACCTTTTTTTTTCATTTGGAAATAACCTTGAGTACAGGATTCTGTAAAGTCACTTTATATACACCCTGCCACAATAAAAAGAGCCGTTTAATATATTTTTTTCATTTAAAAAAACAACCCGCAAAGCAGTGAAATCAAATTTTCATGCTGCACACTTCATCTGTGCCTATTTTAGCTTCCTCTTATATCACTATAATTTCAATTTAATCATGCTACTAAAAATATATGCGTGTTTTTAATTCTGTTGCCAGTAAATCAAAGAAGATATTTTTTCTTGACTTTGCTGGTATTGGCCAATATAATTTTTCCTCATCTATTTGTGTTTTCATTGGTAGATTGTCAGGACACTTTGTGTCTGTAGATTTTCCTGAAGATTTTTCTTCTAGATTAAAAATACACATTGGTTTAGTCTTAAAAGTGGGAAGTTCATATGATAAAATGCATAATGGGAAAAAGAATCTGCATTTTATTTTACTCTGTCTCATTCTGGCATTGCTTTCCAGCTGTTAATACAGGATTTGCACAGAGGGGACATCACAGTAGCTGCATTCAATGATCTTTCTAATAAACTGCTTCGAGAGTATCGTGATGATGACACAAGGAGGGTGAAGGAAGCCACTGACCAAATGAACACTTGTTGGGTTAACCTGAACCAAAGGTAATTACAGGGCTTCACTCTATAAGTAGCTGTTTGTATCTTAAACTTGTATCCCATGCAAACGTGTGTTGCAGTCTCTTCTCTGCCTTACTGCAGCACTTAAGGGTGCTCTAGATAATTAGTCAATTACAATCAAGCTGTTTTGAGTTTTGAGGATTGAAATTCCCACAGTTCATCATGGAAGGCTTCTCTATGACTTCCCATTTATGTGCTGGGTTTTTCTTAATGGACAGGAAAAAAACCACTACTCTCACGTTTGGTCTCAGGTTTTTCTTAAGGGTATTATTCTTTAAAAGTCTTTGAACAGTTCCTCTCCTCTTCCTCAATGCTGCTGTTCTTTATGGATTTGTAGTTTGTTGCTGTGCTTCCTTTTCATAAGGTTTGAAGTATTCAGCTTGGTCTTCATAGAATCATAGAATGTCAGGGGTTGGAAGGGAGCTAGAAGATCATCTAGTCCAACCCCCCTGCCAGAGCAGGATCACCTAGACCAAGTCACCCAGGAACAGGTCCAGGCAGTTCTGGAATGTCTCCAGAGCAGGAGACTCTACAACCTCCCTGGGCAGCCCCTGCCAGCCTCTGGCACCCTCACTGGGAAAAAACTGCTCTTCATGTTTACATGAAACTTCCTATACCTCAGCTTCCACCCCCTGCCCCTTGTCCTGTCACTGGGCATCTCCAAGAAGAGTCTGGTTCCATCCTCCTTGCACTCCCCCTTTATATATTCATATACATAGATGAGCTCCCCCCTCAGTCTCCTCTTCTCCAGGCTAAAGAATTTCCCCAGCTCTCTCAGCCTCTCCTCAGCAGGGTGATCTCCACTCCTTTCAGCATCTTGGTGCCCTGCACTGGACTCTCTCAAACAATTCTATGTCCCTGTTGAACTGGTAAGCCCCAGTCTTCCAATGCATTAATTAATTACAGCTTTTGATCTCACAAACTTCCCCTGAATGAGGCTGTGCTTTAGGTTGCCAAGTGTGATGCTTCTAGCACTCCCATCTAGAAAATACTTGACCTATAAGAACTGATACTTGCTTGAAACTGACTTCTTTGCAAATATGCTCTAAGTGAGGACGAATAGAAATGTGTCTTGATGAAAATATCATAGAATCAGAGAATATTTAGGGCTGGAAGGGACCTCCAAAGGGCATCTAGTGCAGCCCCCCTGCAGGGAGCAGGGACACCCTCAATTAGCCCAGGCTGCTCAGAGCCTTGGCCAACCTCCCCTGCAATAGCTCCTGGGATGGGGCCTCAACCACCTCCCTGGGGAGCCTGTGCCACTGATCCACCACCCTCAAGGTAAATATGGCCTTTCCCAATGCATAATATTGTTTTCTGCAAGGTGATCTGATCTGTGCAGAAATTCTGTTTAGTATTTGATAGTCAATTAACATTTAAAATAGTGTCTGACTCAGTGCTGCAGCTTAAAAGATTATATACTTTGTACTTAGACAGAATCAATTTTCTGTCCCTCTGTATGGGATTGGGGAAAATGACAACCTAAGTCTGTCTGTATGTGTGCATGTAAAAAGGAGCACCTGCTTTTGTAATGAGATGTCAGTAAAGGGAATAAAAATCTTAGGTAATAAAGCCTCTAAAGTTGATGTTGTATCCTGGGGAGTGAGAGCAGAATTTCACAGAGGCAAGAAATAGATACTAAGAGGCAGAGTAGAATGTCATGTTAACCTTCTTTGGAGGAAAATGGTACTTCATAATTATTCTATGTGATGTGGACATATTTTCATGATTCTTCAGAAGATTCTTCAGATTCCCAGTAGACTGGGAAAGGCTTTGGCCTAAGACAAAACTTCTTTGGCTTTATACTTTTTCTGAGCTAGTTGATAGTGATAAGGTGATCTCCTGAAATGCCCCTTCATGACTGTTCATTTGCATTAAGATTAGGGACTGCAGTATTTTCACCATCAGATGGTCTTTTCTTTCCTCAAAAGAAGATATTGTTTTTTCCAGAAATGTTAACTTCATCTGAATGTCAAGAAGCAGTTAGAGAGTGAAGGGAAGCAGCTGGTGGATGAGCAGTAACAGTAGACTACAGCTCTGTAGTAATCTCATTCTGTTTAAACTTCACAGTGTTTTGGCTAGAACTGGCCAAAAACTGCCCAGCACTCAGAGCAGGTGACCAGAAAGGAGACCTGTCTGAAGCCTCTAATTAGTTTTGAATCTGCTTAAAGTCTGGAATAATAAGCCATGGCTTTCTGTTGTGTATAACTGAAGCTCCTCTATTATCACTGGGATTGTTTTTGCAGCCTGCAGCCTTAGGAAGATAAGTATCTGCTTTTGTTTTTTAGCCAGGAACAGAATATAAAGGAGAATTCCAAGAGCCAGTGAGTAGCCAGAGCAGGGAACTGCTCAATGTAACCCCATGGAGCAGCAGAGTAGAGTTAAGAGAGGAGAATGTGCAGTGAAAGCAGCTTTTAAAGGGAGTGCAGCCTTTTCTGCTTGCTTTAAATGGAATAAATAGAAATATTAGTGAACCTTGAGTGACTTCATATAGCAGATCTTAAGAGATGAAGGGTTTGTACATGGAGCACACGTGGCCCTAAGGCTTCTAAAAGCAGAGATCTGAATCTATAGCATAATGTTGTATGGTACTAGTTTGTTCCATGCTTGGAGGCTGTGGAAGGAAGGGCTCCTTAGTAACATCTCCTGGGAGAGAGGATCCCAGTCCTGCAGAGGGCTACCAAGGAGACTGTAGCCATGGCATGTAAAGTTGAAGAGCTTGTTTTCACACTGGCAGTAAGAGCCTGAAGCTCCTCATCTTGACATAGTGTAAATCAGATACTCTGTCCTCTGGCTGTTTGTTCTGGGTTTATATTTTAGGGTGAAACTGTAGTAATTTTGTCTGGTTTTGCTGCCTCAGTAATAGACTGCTGCCTGAATTTCATTATTTCCTTGAATTTCAACCAAGCAGAACATTTCAGCCATGATAACTTTCTGCCAAAGATGACATCCTTCAGTGGGTGTTGTGACAAAGTCCAGGTTGTCTCAATTCCCATCTGGTACAGCAGACTGAGACCTGGGTCCCTCACAGTGTTCTGTCCTTTGCGGCTTTTGTTTTCTTTGAAAGTCACCTTTGTTACCAGTCTGTTCTTCCTGTTGTATTCCTCCACCTTTGGCCCTAACCCCCTGCTGGGGAAGAAAATCCCTGCAGAGGAAAAGGGTTTTGAAATCAGAGCTTACAACTGTTTGTACTTCACACTTCTCTTCAAGTTCCTTGGTATGCTCTAATTTTTGAGCCGATGCTTATTTTTTCTCAGCAACATCTATCAAACCATTTGTAACCCCTAGAATGCTTTTTTTTTTTTTTTTAATTTTCTTTCTCAAAAGTGGATAAAACATTCCAGAGCTTCAAGTGAAAAGCAAGATTGAAGGTTTCTTGTCCTGCTAGCCATGTACCAGTAGACAGAACCTGGGCAAGCATGAAGTCAGGAATGATTCACACAGTCTTCTTTGGGATAAAGCAATTACTAACAAGTGATGTAAGCTAAGCTTCTAAAGTGGGGCTGCAACACTATATTCTTCGAGTAATCTCTAGAAAATTCAGTTGCTTATGCTAATCTAGGCCTGGCAGAATTGGGGTTGTGTGAGATTTTCTTACTCCTCTTGAAAGCAAGCAAATTTTCCTTGCATCTGTCTTCTGATGTGCTAGTAAACCAGAATGCCTCCTTTGAAATGTCACCCTGAATGGTACTGAACACCTGCAGCTTCTTTGCTAAAAAGAATATTTCAACTACTTTTGAAATTCATGATTCTAAACAAAGTTATCTCTTAATACTGCTGAGCACTGCTGTTGCCACAGCATGGCAAGAAGGAGAGAAATCCCAAGTAGAATAGGAGGAGGTAGAAATCATAAGTTTGAGTGTATCTGGAGAAACATGTTTAATTCATGTGAAAATATCAAATGCTGAGTGTTTTGATCTTGCTTTATTGAAATTAAACACCACTTTACCCATGAAATCTTGCAGTGTGTTTAGTCCTTGATGCAAAAATACAATTGAACTGAAGTTCTTTTTATTTAGTAGCAGCATTCTAAATTTCTGTACAGTGTGCTGGTGTGGGACACTTGGTTTCTTTTGTCCTGATTTTGGGAAACGAGATACTGCAGAATAACAGCCTCAAATGGATTTCATTTAGCTTTTCATGCTTTAATTAACATTGTTAATTGGAGCTTTTAAAATTGCTGACTACAACAGTTTCCCATCTGAGTTTCATTTCAGTGACAAGAAGACAGCTCTGTTATGCAGAAGTAAAATGTGATCTTTTTTTCTAGGAAATAAGTTGGAAGTCGCTTACCAACAAGATGTTTACCAAAGGTTTTAAATAATTTCCTTACATATTAAAAAATCCTCTTACAAACAAACATTTGCATTGGTACCAACTGGAGATGTGCTGGATTGATTGAGAATTTCAACTATTTTCTACAAAAAAAAAGAAAAGCTAGGTTTTTAATTAACAACTGTTTCTTACACATGGCTTTTTATAAAGGGCTATGCTGTGTAACCAGTTCAGAACATGTGTGGGTAGCTGTAGATAAGATAATGAAACAGGGTTATCATGATCAACTCTGACAGATGTGTATTTTCTTTAAACAGAGATAACTTTCTGATTTCCTTTCAGCTGGTTTCACGATGAAGTTTGGAATACTCTGTTACGGGAGAATATTCTGATGCCTGTTTTGTTTTCAGAGCTGTTGACAGGCAGAATTTCTTGGAGACAGAGCTGAAGACAGTGCAGGCCTCACAGAGGGACCTGGAGAGTTTCCTCAAGTGGCTGCAGGAGGCAGAGACGACAGTAAACGTTCTGGCAGACGCAGCGCAGCGTGAGAACGGCGCTCAGGACGCTGCCTGCAGGAAGGAGCTCAGAAAGCAGCTGCAGGTAAGAAACTAAACAATACTCCTCTAATCATGCTTCTCAGAGCCAAATGTTGTTCCCCACTGGAGTGGGGAAACCTGCAGCCTGTTGTAAGGTGTTTAATAACTGCTATTTTAGAAGTTAGGTGTGTGAAGGAAGCAGATTTGTCTTCCTCCTGTTTGAAATGCATGTTTTGTGGACACTTGTGGCACTGAGAGCTCTTGAATGGCCTTGAAGGGTGACTGTATTCAGGAAGCGTGCACCTGATTCAACGAAGTTATGTTGTGTGATTGTCCAACTGAATAGTTCCCTCCAAGTAAAACTGTCCTGAGCTGCATTGTCTCCTATCCCTGCCTGCCTGCTTCCTCCTCCTCCTTTTCCAGCCATCCAAGCTGTTCTTGTGCTTGGATTGCCTCTTCTCCCTCTCCTGTTGCCAACAGCTCTCCAGCTGGCCTGCCCTTCCTCTACAGGCCACAGACTGGAAACTTGAGAAAGAAGTGAAGAGACTGACACAACTTACAGTCTTTTTTTTATATATGGAGACCCTAGCTTGTCTAAAGACTACAAGGGGAGATCCCTTCTCCTTGTCCAAAAACCATAGCTGAGTACCACATCATCAGTGTGTTGAGGGAAAACAGGAGGAGAGGGTGTGGAGACCCAACAGCTCTTTTAGAAATGAATCTCTTTGCATCTCTTCAGTGAACTGTTGAACATCACTGCCTAAAAGGTTTTTGTGTTTTTATGATATATGCATTTCCTTTGTCCTATTAATCTGATGTGAAAACTGGTTGTGTGTCATCTTTCCCCTGAATGTTTTAATTTTGTTCTTCAATTTAGCACAGTTATTTTGATAAGCACAGAATTTTGTGGCTAGGTCACTAATTAAATTCTGCACTTTGGGTTTGGCATAATGTTGCCTGTGCTCTAAGTTCATGGGGTTTGAACAGCTTATAATGAAAAATATTGCTGCTTTCAGTAGTGCCCTTAGTATGAACATATCTACACTAACTTTAAATGAAAAAGACAAGTTTGAAGTATCTGGTAGCAAGCTGCTCACTAAAATCATAAGGAAGAGAGCAATACATTGTGGAAGCTTGTGTCTGGTGAAGATAAGTCACTCNCTCTTGTGCTCCAACTGACTCCCATTGCCTCTTGTCCTGTCACTGGATGACACTGAGCAGAGTCTGGCTCCATCCTCCCTACACTCACCCTGAACATCTTGACTGACACTGCTGAGCTCCCCCCTCAGTCTCCTCTTCTCCAGGCTAAAGAGCCCCAGCTCTCTCAGCCTCTCCTCAGCAGGGAGGATGAAAAAGTTAAGCTAAAGCTAAGGATGAAAAGTGTGTGTTAGCAGAATTGGAAGGGAAGAGTTTTTAGATGTCCTGTATGAAGAAGGTACACTTGGCATTCATCTCCTCATGGCAAGTGCCCAAGCAGAGGACAGTGTATGTTTCATTGGCATCTAAGGCATGCATTATCTAGGATCCCATGAACTTGTCATGCTACCTGTAACTGGTGCCTCCATGCTGTGCTGATGGATGTGCTTGAAAAGTCTACGTAGCTCTTAATGGGGCAACGTGCACATTAAATAATCCAATTATCTGTAATTACCAAATAACCTGTCGCGTACTGTGTTGATAATGTCTTCCCTGAACCTTTGCTACAGCAGCCCCCTCAGTAAAGGTTTAAGCAGATTTAGTGCAGTGCCCTCTGGTAAGTAAGAAGAAGTAGCTGGGCTGGTGACGCTGCAGTATCACCACACCTAAGGGTGCCTTGGCTGCCTTGCATTGGCAGTGCCTGGCTGGCAGCAAACACATCCATGCTCTTGAACATCCTGCTGCCATCCTTTGGTAATTCTGCTTTGTCACGGGAAAAACATCAAAATGATGTCAGCTCCTTGCATTGCAGGCTGGCTAGAGGAAGGGGTAACTGTAGGCTTTTAGTTGGTCAAAACCCTCGTCTCTCTCGCCCCGAGTCCTCATTCAGGAAAAGCTCTTAATTGGAAATGGCTCCTGACAAACATTCCTACTTTCTGGCACAAGTGAGAATCCCTTTGAGATCCCTTTGACGTGAGCTTTAAGAGAGTTTTGATGGCAGAGAGGTTTACCCCCTGTGGTTTTGCCTGTTCTATTGGCTAATCTAGTTTAGAGAAGCGCCCGTGTGATTGATCAGCCTTTCACGTATGGCTGATATAATTAGGGCAGGTATCTCTCTGCTTCTCTCTCTAGATTTACAACACAGTCTGGCACTCACTCTACAGCTCTGCCAGAGCTGTGCTCAGGCTGAGAGCGAGAGCATCCTTTCCCAGGGTGAGGGAGCAAACAGCCTGCCAACAGCAAGCAGCTACTGAGGGGGAGCAGCTGCCGTGATACACTGGAGCCGTCTTCCTGAAGGAATTCCTTTTGTGTTCCTGCAGCTTCAGGCTTCAATTAACACCCCTCCTAGGCTATTTAGTGCTCTTCTGAACAGTGGCAGACGCTGGGCTGCTCAACAACTCCATTCAGGCTCTGCCCGAGCAGAGCTGCCCACAGAGCAATCCGGGAAGGCTGTTCTTTTCATGCATTTGTTTGGTGGGGTTATTTTGGGAGAGAAACTTATGCTACATCTGCAATGTATAAACCCCGTGGCTGGCAAAAGCAGCCCTGGAAGAGAGCATGCTCAGAAAGCTGGCAAATCATTGTCCAGTGAACGGGAGGAAACGATAGTCGCTCTTCATTTATAATGCAAATTCTGAGGTGTATTCAGAAGTGTGGCAAACTTAAAATGATGGCTGTGGTGAGAACCTCTCTGCAGAAAGTTGTGGTGCTGTTGCATCGTTTACAGAGGATGGCAGTTTCTTCCCCCCGTTACCAGAAGCTCTGTAAGGTAAGAAGCATAAGCCCTAAATCTTGAGTGTCTAGTGCAAACTCTGTTGTCTTTCTGCTTTAAAGAGTGGGGTGATTGTCAGAAGTATCTAGGCTATCGAGTTTGTTTTTAAAGCCTGCCGTGCTCTCGTGTGCATATTCTGTTCAATAATGCAATGTAAAAATACCCCCGTCTTTGTCTTTTAAAAAAGTGCTGTTTTCCCTGCCATTTCAGTGTCCAGAAGGAAACTGTTAATGTGCAGTGATCTTTGGGAAATACTACCACATATCCCTTTCCAGAGAAGTTGTTGAATTCTTGGTAAATGTAGCACTTTAACTGCTGCACATCCATTGGGTAGGCAGGCTGCACTCTGCTGTGCCCATTGCTTTTGCTTTTGAGCCTTATTAAACTTTTAATTAGGAATGAGTGCAGAAGACTAATACACAGCCATGACATTTTGGCAACACCTGTCTGTATTTATAGAGTTCTTTCAGAGATTAAAAAATATGGAAAAGTTGGAGGAAAAGCACAGGCTACCACTTGCTATTTTTGCTATTAACTGTTTTGCTGGCTGAGTCTTCCTGCTTCTACTGAGACTGTTTACTTTTTTATCCTCAGTTTCAGTAGTTCAGAACTTCAGTACTCTTGTAATGATCTAAGCCACCTAGTAAAAATATATATGTATATATATATATATTTATTTTTTTTTTGGTAGATTGATCACTCACCAGTTTAAAAATTAAAAAATAAATTTCCAAGAAATTTCCAAGTGGTCTGTAAAATCCATGAGTTCATAGTGCTGCAGTGTTGGTGACTGTGAAATGGTCATACTGTGATTATGGGACTTTAATATATGGATCCTGCTTCTTACTGTTGGAAAAATGTAAAATCGGTGAGGACCTCAGCTGTATACTGACATAACCTTATAGACATTTTATTTGGCTGCCTTTGAACTTTTTTTTTTTTTTAAATTCTTACTGCTTTTGATACTTTCCCTTTGTTGGTGAAACAAGGTGTGTGAAAAAAGTGCATGACCACATCCTTTTTTTCTGATGGTACAGCAAAGCCACAGTAACTTGTAATGCTTGTATCTGAAATTTGTTTCCTATGATAACAAATACAAGAATAGCATGAAGTAAAAAAAGATCCAACCTCTAGAATACAGTTCTGAAGCCAGAAAAGGGTATATTGCAGTGTCTGGTTCCTCCAGTGATGGTTGTAGAAGAAGTTGTGGAATACAATTTTCAAAGGGGTGTTGCAGTGTGCTGCTGTTTACAGAGCTGCACTGGAAGGGGTGCTCATTCACTGTGAGGTGGGATGGACTGTCCATACCAGCTATTTTAACAAGCATGCTTCAGTTATTCTGCTCTTGATCAGTTCCATCATTAAACAACCCCATTTGCTTTTGTGAATGAGGCAGATCTCTTTTCATTAATGCAAGTTAACAGCAGTTTTTAATTGTCTTTTCATAAGCACTAGGCAATGAAGTGCTTTAAAACCTAGTCACATTTGGGTGTGTGAGCTTGTTTGTGACAGTGTTTCTCACACCAGAACTGTTTAGTGACTCTTGCAGTAATAATTATTTGCTAATGAGCCCAAGAGCCTAGTAAATGGTCGGATACTTAATTTGTTCAGTATAAACCTACCCGAGGGATAGCAAAAATTATTCTCAAAGGCTGTTATTAAAATATATTTCCTGATTGAGAATCCATGCACTGAGAGCCTTGGGAATTTTTGTGTAGCTTAAAAGTATGCATTTTGTTCTTTTGTTCATTAAAAAGTCACACGGCTCAGCTTTTCATGTGCCTGTGCTTAGTTTGCTGAAGTGGAATTGTTGGTCTGCCTGTGGAGTTAAATCAGACACTGACTGAGGAAAAAAGGTATGGTTTACAGTCCCCCTCACTTCCAGCAGATGTCAATGTAAGGCAGTGATATATGGGAGTGATGGAAGTGGGAATATCAGATGAGAAAATGGAATGGCAATGACAAGTGGAAAGCAATGATGACAGCATGTCAAGAACAATTTCTTGTAATGATCTGTATACTTCTGTCTTCAAGATGTCCCAGGTTTGTGAACTCTGTACATACACTAATGCAGTTCAGTGCTGCTGAAGGCAAGTTATTTTCTAGAGAGTGTCTGAATTGCACTGTGCAGGGTGGTTGCTTCATGAACTTCATGAAATATTGCTAAATATTTCACGTGAGCTGTCCTCTGAAGCATGTCAGAGTGCCGAGGAAATCAACATCCCAAAGGGCCAATGAAACGGTTAAGACAAATTCTTGAAGTTAGTGTGTGTCCATTTTAAGGGACACTGTTTATAAAATGCTAAACAAGGCTTTATTACTAAGCTACCCTGGGGAAAGCTCCTCTTATTAGCAACTTCATGTTACAAGAACACTCAGCATTCGGATCGTAGCAATTCTGCACATTTTTGAGCAGCATAAAGAAATACTTTGGTGACATATTGCAGCCTGGCTGAAAAGCGGGAAATCAAAACTTTAGGATTTCTCTGCTTTTGCTGCTTTTTCTTTCACTAATTTCTTTGTACTAAGGTGAGATTTGCCAGGTGTAGCTCACCCCTGTGTTGCTGTTTGGTTCTTTTACACTAAAATTAGTGGCATACCAGTCAGCACTGTGTTAGCAGGACAGTGTGGTGTCAGTTTTGCTGCTTTGGCTCCTAACTCCTGTAACATCTTCACACTGAAAGTGAACCAGCAGAAGGACATTGTGCAGGGGCTGCCATCTGCTAGGTGCTCTGGCTAATGTGATTATTCCTTAAAGAGTGTCTTCTATTAGGTACATCCAATAGCTCAGCCAAGAGTGAATTGAGAATTTTACTGGGAACAGAGAAAGTCCTGCTGAAGTATAAATTGAGAGATCTCTTCTGAGATGGTCAGAACTACAGTGATAGTTATGAAAATAAAGTAGAAATTTGGGAACTTTCTCCAACTTTCCTAAGAGAAGTGAAAGAATAGTGCATCTCTAACAGACAGGTAAATTATTACCTTGAAATATATTCTGCTTGTGGAACTCAGCTGCTGAGTTGAATTCACAACTTGAAAGACACTGCTAGCTTTCAGGGACTGGAGCATTCATCCACTGGAGAACTGACTGAGGACCATAGCTAGCACCTGCAAAAGTATTTTCTCCTTTCTATTGCATTGACTTCTTCAGAATAACCCTCTTTAAAAACAAAAAAGCAAAAAAAAAACCCTCCTTCTTAAAAAATATTTGATATCTCAAACTTGACCCATCATGAGACTTCACTCTTCAAGTAATACATGATAACTTAGGAGGGTTCCTGACTCCCTCATCTGGGAAGAGAAATAATGTCTCAAAAATGTATCTTGTGGTTATTTTTTTTGTGTACACATAACTTAAAATGCAATTATTTCATTTTGTGCTGTTTCTTTTCTTTTGTGGGAGTGTTAAATTTCTAAAGCCTCAGGAAGTTAAAAGCATAGTGAATGCTAGGGTCAGCCCAAATCCTCTTTTGCTGTGATACTGATGATTGCAGGTCAGAGGATGTTTGCATTATGTTAATTTTGAGAGTACCAGCAAAGGCAGTTCCCATAAGGTCTTGAAAAACATGTGAAGGTCATGGGTGTGGGGCAAAAAAAAAAAAAAAAGCATGAAAGGCTGTGTTGAGAAATTGGTAGGTTACTCCTGATCCCAGTGAATTGAAGATAATTTTTGTAATTATGTGACTTAAAGTTGATTTGGTAAAGAAATCACTGGCACTCGATCACATTCAGGTATGAAATAGAAGTAAACAAGTGTGGATGAAGAGGATGCACTAGAGCAGCAACATAGCACCTATTTGTTGGACTGTAGAAGCCAAAACAGAAGTTCATTTTGGAAGCATGTCCCAAAGCAGGCTATTGTATTGAGGTAGTTGGTGGTGGGAAAACGAAGCAGTGCCTCTGTATTGCTAAATTATAGAGATTTCTATTTATTGATTTTATTTTTTTTTCAGATAAGAGAATTGTCTGGACTGCTTGATACTGTTTTACTCATCTAAGATACGTTCTAATTAGGTCTAGATCTACCATAAAGTCTTATAGAAAGGAGGAGGCCAGAATTAAAGGAAACTTTGGATATGACTGTTATCTACTGAAATAAAGTGAGGCTAAAAGCATACTGGTGAAGAAACCCCACTGTTTTTGAAACAGGAGATTTAGTAAATATCTAATGATCAACATCTTATAAATTTGCCATTTACTGTTTTGGAAAACAACTGAGAAGTGTAAATGGCAACTACCTCCCTTCCAAACACACCTTGTTTGTATTGAAAATTGCTGTGGAAGAACCTGCACCATTGTGACTTCAGGAGGTAGCATGTGTGCAGGGATGGGATGAAACCTGACTTGAGTAGGTAGCAGAACAGGGCTAACACACAACTAAGGAAGGCTTGCAGAGCTTGAGTGTACAAGAGTTCAGTGAACTGAAAGCACAAAGAATCCTTTTCATTTGGAGGAACATGAATAGCCTAAGAATGCACATGTCAATGCCCATCTGAAATGGAGAGAGGCATAATTTATTTCTTGATATGAATTAAAAGTCAGCTGAGAAGTGGTGGGAGAATACTTGAAATGATAGGCATCTTGAAGTCTTGGGAGATATAATAAATGTCAACAAATCAATTTTTAAGATGATTACTGCTGCTACAGAAGCAATGGAAGGCTAAATAAAGTTTCTAGTAATTTTTTTTTAAAATAGGTGTGTAGTGAAGGCTGGAAATGGCTGTCCAGCAAGTCAAAAGACATGAAACCTAGAAATTTGTACCAAAAAAAGGAAATTAAAGTTGGAAATAATATACAGTTATATAACAATTACAGTGGAATTCAATTGTTCTTGGGGATTAAATTGCACCTTTGTATGAAGTTTGTCAGTGACAGACAAGGACAGTTTGGGGCTTTGATGTGTAGGCTGGATGTCAGTAGTTAACTGTTAGCATGTTCTGGATTGGTGCCCTGTGAAATTTGGAGGGATCTGCTAAAAAAAATAATTTATATATATATATATAAAAATCTGTGGGATAATGGAGGGATATTTTCATGTTGTGATAAACTAGAGACATCAGAGATCCTGAGAAATGCTGCCTTTTCCTGAGACTGGGATAAGCTGGTTCCTGGAGACAAGTGATTGCCACAGATGCAGAATCTGTGACTGGAGGTGAAGCTGAGAAGAATGGGCACATTTCAAGGAGAAACTGCAGAAATATTGATTGGGAAGACCTTTTGCCAGTGAGATTTAGGATTTCACCAAGTCATTTTTAGCAAGAGCTAAGCAATGGTTTCATTTAATGAACCCATTTCATTTCCAAGCAGAAAATAACAAGAAGGCAGTTCTGAAGATCCAACATCTACCTTTCAGTGCAGAAGTGGTTGCTGTCCTGTTGGCTGAAGGCAAAGCAGCAGTGTTCCCTCATCTTGACTTCAGAAAGACATGTAATTCAGCCTGTGACAGTCCACACTGGGCTTGTACGGCCAGGAGAGATAACCCAAAAGGTGGGAAAGAAAACTGGCTGGACTGCTGTGCTCCCCAAGGCTTGGGACTGAGTCTAGAACTGAAGTCTAGAAGGCTCTGTGAGTGCCTCTGCCTCCCTGGTGAGTGGTTGCTGTGAAGATGAAGGTGGGGCCAGGCTCCTCTCAGAGGTGCCCTGTGAAAGGAGCAGAGGCAGTGGGAGCAAGCTGCAGGAGGGGAGTGGGCTGAAAGGCCCACAGTTGTGCCCAGCAAGTGTAGCCAAGCACTGCGATGGCTGCCCCAAGGAGCTATTGTATTTCCACCTCTAGAGGGGTTAAAAACTGTTGTAGTGGATAAAGTCCTTAGCAGTCAGACCCAGCTTTGAATCTGGCTCCTGAAATGAGCAGGAGGTTTGACTCTGTGACTTCCAGAGGTCTTCTCACTTGATTTTCCAGGATCCTGTGTGCTTGTGCTCTATTAACTTCTGAGTGAAGACTGAAACAGTCTAAACTGTAGTGCACCATTTCCCGCTATGACTGTGGTGCCTACTTCCTATCAAAAGGAACCTCAGGCTTTTACTAGATGTGAAATATCCTACTACTCTGCTGGTTTTTGACCTAAATCTGGTCCTGCTATCAGCCTGTTACAGAGCCATAGCACGTGTTCATTTGCAAACCTGTTTGCTCTTGGGAACAGTGTGATGCAGTCAGGCATTTGGTGTGCATCTGAATTTTGTGGCTATGATAAGACACTTGAATGTAGTGTAAAACTTCCTGCCATGTACCCTTCCATTCTCACCCCCACCCCTCCCTTCTGCATTTTCAAATAATGCTTCCAAAACTGGAAGAGAACATGCCGCTAGCTTCTTTCAGCAAGGCTGTACATGTCTTGAGCAATGAGGCTGACATCAATGGAACCATTTTATTTTGCCATTCATCTAATTATGATCAGTGCCAAATGAAAGTGGATAATAAATGAGGGCTTTATTGTAAATGTTTCTGGTTTTGTGTTGGTTTGG
>VYZU01083081.1:34801-45352 GCA_013401355.1 Ceyx cyanopectus | reverse complement strand
CCCCTCCCTTCCCTCCCCTTCCCCGCCTCGGGCGGCGTGACGCGCGTTGCCATGGGCACCGGTTTACGGTACAAGGGCCGGCGGGGGCGGGAAGGAGGGAGGGGCCGCTTCAGCACCAGGGCGGCCGCGGACAGCAGCGGCGGCGGAACCCGCTTTCCGAGGCTCTTCACCCGCAGCGGGAGCGGCGGCGGGGCCCGCGCGGCTGGACGGGGATGGGCTGCACGCAGGGATGGGCTGCACGGTGAGGCTCGCAACCGCTCCCCGATCGCCTTCGCGGTCCCCCCACCCTCCTCCTCCTCGGCCCTGTGGCGCGGCGGGAGAACCCCGGGGCGGGCGGCGGGAGGGGGTGTGCGGGATGTCTGCCGGGGCTGTGCGGGGCTCTGCGGATGCCCGCGGGGCTCCGACAGCCGCTGCTGCAGGATGCCGAGGCACCGAGCGGCCGCCTCAGCGCCTTGCGGGTCCGCTGGAAGCGGTTGGCGTTGGTTGGAAACTTTGCCAAAGCGGCAGCGATCCCCTGGGGATTTGGCCTTGGGGAGGGGGTTTTGCGTTTGAAAAAAAAAAACAAACAAACCCAAAACAAACTTTATCAACTCACAAAAGGCGCGGTTCGGAGAATTGCCCGGGGAGGGAAGGGGAGGGGGGAGGTTCTCCTCGCTCTGCCGTACTACGGGCTCTGGTTTGCGTGGATCCCAAAAACTTCCCGCATTTCGGCAGAGATCTGCCCCCCCAGCTCACCGCAGGAGCAGTAGGAGGCTGGCGGTCGCGATTTGCTGTCCCGTTAGCTGCTTGAAAGCTCCGTCATCTCACCCAGCCGGTGCAGAGCAGCCCTGGTACCCTGAGGCCTTTTCTGGGCGTTGAGGGAGAGGGCAGAGCCCGGCCAGCGAGCTGCAATTCTCTGCCCTAAACTGCCTGGCAGTGCTTCTCACAGAAGGCAGGCTCCATGCAAAGCAGAACTGCTTTCCAGCCATTCAGGGCCAGGTTTCTGTGCCTGCCCAGCCAGGAAACCACTCTCCCGTGCTCATTCCCTCTCCCATTCACAAGCAGGTCTCTGATGCATCTGTTAAGCTGCTGCAAAGCTTCACCCGTGCTCCTCATGCCACCAGAAGAGCAGGGCTGGCCACGCAGGCATCCGCGCCCACTCCCGCCTGCTGCTTTAGCAACCATCGTTTGATCACAGCTCCCATAAAAAGCAACAAGGTCGATAGGAATGATGATGTGGATCCCTGTTAAAGGCCAGGGAACGAAGGTGAATGGAGAGCAGGGTTTCCAGTCTGACCTGACTTCATGTCTCCTTCAGAAATGTAAAAACCATCCCCTCGTCCTTTCATCCTGTGGTGGCAGCATCCAGGTTAATGTGGATGTGTGGAGGGGAGAGCAGCAGAGCCTGGATTATACCTCCCTTCTATTTTAGCCTGTTTGCATTCCCACGGCTCAAAGGGAGCAGTGGCAGTGCCTTTCCTTGGCAGGTGCTGCAGACCTTTGACCTGCATGCCTTCATTTCACAGTGGTTTCGCTCCCTCGTCAGGCACCAGCCAGGCAGGGCTGGAGTAAGGACTCTGTGATCTGCTGGGATTCAGCTGCCAGAAAGAGAGATGGCCAACGGTGACCTTTGTGAGCAAAGGCCTGGGCTTCAATTCCTGCCCCGCTGACTCTATCAGCAGCTCCTGCTCAAGTTCAGAGACAACTGCTGATGCAGTAGGGGCTGGTCATTTATGAATCCACTGTAAATCTGGGAGAGGTAAGTGGACCAAATTCCTTGAAAGATCACATTGAAATCACATAGAGATTGAGATCTTTTGGAGACTTAATTAGGCAGTGTTTAGGCTGGCAGTGGAAATCCAGTCATTAATGAGCATGGCTTGAAGGAATATCATTCTACCTGTTATTTTCAAAACCACAGAATCATTCAGGTTGGAAAAGACCCTTGGGATCACCAAGTCCAACAAAGTTCACCCCTAAACCATGTCCCTCAAAACCACATCCAAACGACCCATAAACACTCCCAGGGATAGGGACACAACCCCTTCCCTGGGCTGCTCCAGTGTCTGACCACTCTTTCAGGGAAAACTTTTTCCCTGCTGCCCAGTCTGCCCCTGCCCTGGAGCAGCTGGAATCCATCCCCTCTGCTTCTGTCACTAATGCCCTGTGAGCAGAGCCCAGCACCAGCCTCTACAAAGTCCTTTCAGGGGCTGTAGAGAGTGATGAAGACTCCCCTCAGCTGATCAGGATGGAGCTCAACAAACAGCTCCAGGTCAAGTTTTGCCATCAAACTCTGGCTAACGTGGGGTGAGGGATGGCCCACAGAGTGAAAGTGAGCCCAGCATTTGTCTCACTGAAGCCAGGTAGATGCCCAGCCATGGATGTACCAGTTCTGCTCTCCTTCCCACCAGAGCCATTTCTGGTGTGAGAACTGAATTTATGCCTCTGGGATTTAAACATTTAAAAAAAAAAAAATTTCCTTTAAAAAAAACCCCAAACAACTGGCTTTTTTCTTTTGCCACCACCATCTTCATGCAGCAGTAATTACTGAAAGCATGAGCACAGAATGTCAGATACCACAGGGGACTGGCAAAGTCCCCATTCTCCACTGCCACATGGAATAAGCACATGAAGGGAGAACACAGAGAGCTGTCAAATCCAGCCCTAATACTGGCCATGGCTTCTTCCTGCTGCAGAGCTGCCCACAGAGAAACCATCACGTGTGGTTTTAGCAAGCCCAGATATCTGCTGTGGCTCTGAAAACTATTTCTTCCAGCACATATTAACAACAGAACAGTTTTCTTGCCTAAACCACTACAAACTGGTGCAGCAGATGTCGATTTCTGTCAACATCAGCTGCTTTTCTTCTCCATTACCCTTTCTGTTGGATCCCTGCTTATCTAGCAAGTGCTAGATAAACCCACGTCACATCCAGTGGGTTTTCCCCCATCCAGTGACAGAAAGTTTGAGTCAGTCTTTCTCAAAAAGCAGTGTCATCTGTGATGCATTATTGATAGTGATGGAAAACTCACAGATCCCCACGTCCTTGCTGCAGGGCCTTCATCTTTCCCTTTGCTTCATCCTTGCTTTACCATCTCCCTGCATTTCAGTAGCAGTTTCATGCTGCCTTCACCAGGGAAGGAGGAGCAGGCCCCTGATCCTGCTGCTGCAGCCATAATCCTTTTTTTCCTGAGGTAGTTTTGAGTGGAGCTCTGCAGTTTTTTCTATCACAGAATGCTAGAAAACATCTTTTCAACCAGCTATTTTCTAGGGGAATCCTAGCTCTGAACTGGAATGAGGAGTAAACTCTTGTACAGCAAGTCCTTTCAAGTTAAATATTCTTTTTTCTCCCCTGCTTTTACAATGTCACTCAGAAAACTGGGTATGTGGCATTCAGAGGAAACCCCAGTGATGTGTAGTCAGAGAATAAATGTCTCATATGAGTATTAGGATATTAATAAGACACGAATTCTCTGTTAAGGTGATACATACTAAGCAGAAGTAAGCTTTGAAGGGGACCCCAGCCTGCCCTGTGTCTGCCAGCCAAGCCTGGTCCAGGACATGGAACCTGTTTCCAACTCACCTGGAACCCCCCACTTGCTGTAGCAGCCACCAAGAGCCTTTCTCCAGAGGGATCTTACTGCTTCACAAATCACCCTGCAGCCCATGCCCCTCTTCTACTGTCAACTGAAAACACTTCTGGAGTGAAACAGGGTAATTTTTGATAGCAAATGCTTCCCTGGGTTGTGCAGAGCAGGAGCAACGTGCAGAGGGCTCTGTGCAACAGCTCTGCATTTGGCTTCAGCTCCCAGCTCACCCCGAGGAAACCTCTCCAAATGCACTGTACTACTGCATGTGCTGTCACAATCCACCCTCAGAGCTGCCATGGCTCAGCACTGATTCAGAAGGAGAAAAAAAACCCAACCCAACAAAGCACTGCAGTGCCTGAATGAACCAAATACAGCTCCCAGCAAGGCACGGAGGGTTTTAGTGCCATCAGCAACAAAAACAAACCAGAAATCCACTGAATTTACTGCATTTGTTGTGCTGGAAGCCTCTCAAAACAGACACGACTGCAATCCTGGCAGGATCCTCTACTGCTCCCTCCAGACAGCTCCTCAGGGAGATTTTTTGTAGCTCGCTGGGTCTCCCTTGGTGTGGATGAGGGGAGGGAGCCTCTGGAGAGTCTCTGAGGAGAGCCTTGACTTTGTAACACCCTCTATCTCCTGAAAACAGCCCAGAATGACAAGCTGCATGGCTCATCCCTCTTCCCCTGGCATTTGAAAAGGAGAGATAATTAGGAAGATGGCTAATAGATGGAAAAGGAGGATTGTTTCATTCTTTACCTTGCCTGCTTTTGCTGCAGTTTAGTCATAATAATGAGAGTTTTTGATAAGTGAGCTTTGGATTGAGTCACTGGTATCTGGAGTGAGTAAATAGCTTTTGGTATTAGGCTGAGGAGCTGAGCAGAGCAATCCTGATGCTGGCAGGCAGAAAGATGGGGAAGAAGCATCTCTGGAGAGGGGGGAGGATCCTTGGCTTTCTGGGGGAACCACCTGGAAACAGCCCAGGTCAGCTGGTGAGGCTCTGTGTTCCCTCAAGCCCATGGGAGATGCAGGGGCACCCAACTGGTCTGAGGTGGGACAGAGTGGGGCCAGGCACAACCAGTGACTGACTGGGAGCATGCTCCTGGGGGAAAGTCAAGGCACAGAGCCCTGCCCCAGCCCCCCTGGCTCTCCTCATCCAGCCTTTTGCTCCTTATGTGCAGAGACAGAGCAGGGAAGACTCTGAGATGGATTTGTTGGTGCCTACCACCACAATCCACATCCTGGCTTCAGGAAGAGGAGAATTTTATCTGTGAGATGCAAGGTGATTGTTGACACAGACAGTTTTCTTGTCCAGTTTTTACTTCAGCTAGAAAAACCCTGGAAACCACGAGGGCAGAATAATGAAATGCTGCCCTTTTCCCTGTGATGATGGAGACAAGACAAGGCAGCCAGGGAGAGTGATGTCCCAGCAGCCATCTCAGCTGCTGCTCCTGTGAACACACTCTATCATCATGGGTGTTCCTCTACCAAAAAAGAGACAGATCCCTCTTTCTCCTTCCCCTAAACATCACAAGGGGAAGCCATTCATCCTACTCCAGCTTTACTCTGTTCTATCATGATGATCCACCCATTAATGGATATCATCTATCCATTAAACCTTCCACCCTCACACAGAAAGAAAAAAACAATAGTTCATTGTTAAAAAGCCTAAATGATGTCTTGGGGTTTTTTCCCCTTCTTTTTAAGGAACTGATCATCCATTTGTCTGACTTCTCCTCCAGGAGGCCAGACTGCCCATGCTGAGACTCTTTTTATCTGAGCAGACCAGAACCTCTCTGCCCTGCCATTGAAGACATAACTGGCTTCTCACTTGCAGGCTGACCAGAGCTCAGCCCTTGCCAGACTTAACCCTTTATTCCCAGCTGGGAACATTTGCCATCACTGCACGGATCTGGGGAGCAAGCATTTGCTCAATTAGCAGCCCATCAGGAGCTGGA
Organism: Ceyx cyanopectus; assembly: GCA_013401355.1. Taxonomy (NCBI): domain Eukaryota; kingdom Metazoa; phylum Chordata; class Aves; order Coraciiformes; family Alcedinidae; genus Ceyx; species Ceyx cyanopectus. The sequence continues at coordinate 39,828 of VYZU01083081.1, read as the reverse complement.
AAGCAAAGGAGAGCTGCAGACAGGTCCTGGCACAGCAGACAGGTCCCCACAGTGCAAGGAAAGCAAGTCCTGGGCTTCTGGCAGCCATAAGTCAGTGATACAAATCTGACTGCTCCAGCATGGAGGAAAAATCCATCATATTCCTACTCCTTGGGCTGCCATTCCAGCTTCTCCTGCACACTGGGCATCTATTCACACTCAAGCCATAGGTGCAAAGCAAGTTCAGAAGCAAGTTCACATGGACATCACAGCATATGGGGGGGGACAGGGCCCTCCTCAGGATGGTTAAAGCCCCTCATGTAGGTGGTGTGACCCTTGTCAGACAGGGTGCTGGGAAGGAGGTGTTAAGGAAAGCCCTCAGAAGGCTCCCTGGCTGTCAGCACACCCATGAAATCAGGACTATAAAGCAGAGCCTTTATGGTAGCACACAAATATTGCCCACACCAGTTGTCATTCCTGCACAGCCAGTCCATGGGCCATTCCCTGCATGGAAATCCCAGCAAATGAACCAACCACCTCACCTGCCAGGAAACAAAACCATTATCTGCAGTTGTTTTAGAAAGAATAGGAAGCCTCTACACAATTCAGAATATCTCATTTTGCTGAGTTGTTTTTAGTTCTGGGTTTGTTTTTTTTGATATGACTCCACTATTCCCTACTGCTCTGACTGCCTAGTAATATGAAATCCTTATTGAGAATCTCATGGAGAAAACAGCAAGCTGGGTAACATCCTTGCAGAGAATTAAGTAGGACCTGAAACCCAGAGTCTTTCTAATCACTTCCACTGCTTTTACCTTATCATTTCTGACTTAAAAGGCTATTGTTATGACTGCAGGACTGCCAAGCTGCAGTGCATGATTTATTACGTACAGCAGGTGACTGGTAGTTCCCATTTATCTCACAATGAATGATATTCTTTGTTGGGTTTTTTTGATTTTGGTGTTTGTTTTTTCTTTTTCCTACAGCTTTCCCCAGGAGGTTTGTGGTTTTGTCAGTGAGAAGATGACAATTCATCTTTTTTTCCAGAGGATCCAGTGAGTCATCCTGCTAACTCCACTGAAATACATGCTTGCCAGTCGTCCTGCCACGGTAAGGCTGAGGGGGTTTGGCCTCTCACCATTCAGGAATCAGTCCCTTCCATGCATTCCATACCACAAATAACATCCAGCCAAAGCTGTAACCTCTCAGGGATGACCACAGCCCCAGACAGAGCAGATATTGCATGTCACACCTTTCTGGTTTAGTTGCTGAAGCACTTGAGGGAATGGGAAGGCTGTGCCTCGTGCCATGCCATGTACAAGGGCTGGATTGTCTCAGCCTGGAGGCTGTGGATGAAGGAACCCTGTGTGTTGTTGGAACTGCTACAGAGGCAGTCATATGTCTGGCCTTGAAAGCACTGCCCTGTGAGGGGATCCATGTGCAGATAAGAATGGGCTGTGCCCTGAGTCATGGTGTAAAAATTCAACAACCAGAAAAACCCCAAATCTCCAGGATGACAACGTGGATGATGTATTTGTGCTGCTGGCCCAGATGAGCCTCCCTCCTGGGATCTCCCAGCTCTTTGAGATACCCTGGAATGTTCCAGTTGAGGTATAGGCTGCTCTGCTCCTTTCCCCAGCCCTGTGCTGTGGGCTGCCCTTGGCTTGTCCAGCTCTGCAGCTCCTTTCCATGTGGGAGAAGGGCTGGTGCAGGCTGCTGCTTGACTCTCTTGCTTTTCCCTGTTCCTTGGGTTGGAGAAAAGGTAGGCCATGGTTTTGTTGATAAAGTCTCTCCTCTGCTTTGCTTGTTCTGCCTTTGAAGGTGTCACATCCCATGCAAACTGCTTGAAGCCTGTTCTGTGCACCATGCAACCTTATCTCACAGGAGAGGAGCATATGGCCTTGAGTTATTATTTATTTCAGGGTAACTAGATGGGAACTGTACTGAAAACTTAAGGCAACTCATGCATGACCTCATGATAACAGGATCAACAAACAGCATCTTCCCTGTGCCCATTAACATTAATGGAAGGAAAAACTCATGAAAAGCTGTCAAATCAGTTTAAATATGTCCCTGTTTAGGCTGCCTCAGATGCTTTACTGTGACTACTTGTCTCAAACACATTTAAATGATGACTGGGACTCCTTCAACATTTGACATTCTTGCCTTGAGAGCCAGTGCCAGCTGCAGCCCTTAAGTGGGATGGAAAATGTTTTAAATCATCCAGTTTAAGAGAGAAATCTTTGAATTAAAGCTTTAGCAGAATATCAGGGACATCATCAGTGATGCATGTTATGTGTATGCAGCAAAACCAATGCAGAGATCCAAGGGAGAGCTGCAATAGTTACTTTGGTCATCTCTGGAGTAAGGGAAAGGCAAAGGGAAGAGAATGGAGCTAAGGCAGCTGCACAAAAGCTATTTCAGATGTGTGCTGCTTGAGAATGGCAGCACATTGCCAACCCTTTGAAACGCTGAAGCAACAATTCAGAGTACAAAGAAAGAGAGATTAGCATCCCTATAAAACCAAACTCATAGTTGTTTGGCCCAAAACCTGCTGGAGAAACAAAAAAAACCCAGAGCTCCCAAATTAAATATAAAAGGAAATACTAAAAATGAGCAAAACTATGTCTAATGATCCCAGGGTAACTGAACATTTCTTCCACATTGCAACCACTTCATCAGCTGAAGGTGACTGCTCAAGGACAAGCTGGAACTTGAAACAGGGAAGTATTTTTCTAACCTTATAATAAGGGTAATATATCACAAAACTGGGCTAGGTCTGATCCATCTCAGCCTGTGCTTCTCTAGCTGGTGCTTCTCCACCTTGACAACTATTTTCCCTCATCTCTTTATCTGGCACAGATCTCAAATCAGGCAAGATTCAGGGTCCAGTGCAGTTTATAGTGGCATTTGAGATCCCATAAAGAAAAAAACATGAAAAATCACTAGGAGAGAGTCTCAGTAAGTGACAGCTACTGATGAAGTGAGGGAAAAACCTGCCTCTGCAACACACAATTGCAAAGGCCAGACAAGGTTAAGGAAAAGAACAAGAGAAAGTCCTTCTAGGAACGTGCAGAGTTATGCACTGGGTTGCAAACTGGAAGCAAAATAGTAAATAATTCCTTTTTTTAAAGTGTGTTTAGTTCTATCTCTGAATTCATTCTATTCTTGACAACTTAATTCCTGATTTTTCTAGGACATTTTCCTTCCTTACCAAAGGCATTATTTCAGCACAGGATTCCAAGCATTTGCCATATTTCTCAGACATTAATGTTGAGGCTCTGAGCTCAGAAAGCAGCACCAGATTCTCCAGGCATCCCTTTCAATAAATGACATTTTGAGGTATGACTCTTCAGCACAACAGAGGTATTTACTGACATTACCCCTGCCTGTCACTCTAAGCTCTATAGATCTAAAATAACTGAACCCATGTAGCAATAAAGGAAGGATTTCTGAGCTTCTTTAGGGATGCTTCAGTCTTTTGACTTTCAAAACAGGCAGAAAAGGGGACTGGATGTCACCATTCCCTTCTCCAAACCCTGTCACTGACATCACAACCTTCACCTTGAAAAGCTCTCACAGCTCTGCAACCTCAGACAAATCACAGCACAAAACCTGCCCTTATGCAACAATCCTACCAGCTCTGAGCTTGCCAATTGGTCCTGAGAGGGGATCCACCATCCCCTGACCTATCAAGAGCACAAACCTACATTGGCAAGTAATGTAGGTGGAGCTGCATGCTACTTAATGCCAGGAACTCTGTGGTTGTGCCAGAGCTACAGGACTAAAGACATTCACACTGTCAATTAAACTCCCAGCTTTGGTCCCCATGTAGCCAACTTTCAAAGCACACCTTTAATTTCAACTTTCAATACACACCTTTAACTTCAAACACATTGTCCCATTTGTTAGAATGAGGCCAGAAAGCTGCTTGAAATTACACATGCTCCTGATTAGCTTTCCTGGGAGCTGGAACTACAGAAGAATAGCTCTGTAATACTCCCAAGCCATTTGTCAGTTCACAAGTTACTTGAAATGACTAAAATATTTCCAGAATGCAGAATCTGAAGGCGAGGGAAGGGAAATATATGACAACATACATATGCATGTAGTCACTACTGATGAAGAAACAACAGTGTGGACACTTCAGCAGTGCTCTTACTCAGTAGCATTTTTATTTTTACTCTTCAGCTTTAGCTGAAAAAAAAAACCAAACCCAACAACCCCCTGTTCCAGCCATCTGCCTGCAGAACCATTTCCCTACGGTTCAAGTAGTACGTTGGCAGTGTTGGCAGGTAGCCCAAAGTCACACACACTCAGGAGAAAGCAAAATTAAGAGTGTTTGTGCAGAAAAAGAAAAGAAATTCCCTTCAGTAATCAAGGCTGTTTTCAGTATCTCTCCCCCCAGCTCTGAAGTGTCTGAGCAGCAGCTTGCCATGGGTTGAGGATATCCACTTCAGACTCTGGAGAGTAAAGAAGTGCCAAAAACCCCACAGTACTCCTATTTCCATGGGAATAGTTTGTGGTAACCAAGGAATAAGCATGGAATTGGAATAAGAAATAGCTAATTTAAGCCATAAGCATGTAAAATAGGTGGTGCTGTGGATGGCAAAGCATTGTGAGATGGGATTCATCAATAATCCTTCCTGATGAACCCCCTGAGCATTAGCTACCCCAAGAGAAACAAGGAGGAGTGAGCAGGTGAGAGGGGATACAGGATGAAGTGATTTTCATGGATTCTGGAAGTTTTTTAGTGCTCTGAACTGTTTCTGCTCTGTAACACTGGCTAATTTCAGGAGACAGTAAATGAAGATTTGCATCTTTCATTACACCCCAGCCATCTAATGTCCAACAGTGTTTATCTCAGCTTCTTAAATCCACCTCTTACACCTCACTGTCATCACACCTCATCAGATAACGTATGATTGTGTTTGGTTATATTCACAGAACAGAAATACGATCAAAAAATTAAAGCATTCAGATTCCCATGACAAAATTTCATTTAAAGTTCACGTAGAAATGCTAGAAACAGTTTCAAACCCATATTC
>VYZU01083081.1:3079-34793 GCA_013401355.1 Ceyx cyanopectus | reverse complement strand
GGGGGGTGGGAGGGGGGGGGGGGGGGGGGGGCTGCACCTTTTTTTCCCTGACTGTGAAATATAAATACATTTTCCAGGTCTATCACACTGCTAACCAGTTCTGAAACCAGGACTCAAGGCTGCACCTGTATAGGTGATCCATAAACTACATCCAAGGCCTGTGGCTGGGGAACAGGGAGCACGTTGTGTCACTTCTGCTCTTTCAGGAGCCTTAAATATGCAGGTCTCTTAAGATAAAGGGAGAGAAAAGAAACAAACTCACTCATTCTGCTCATGGTAGCTCTTCAGGGTGAAATTTATCCAGAACCTCATTAAAACCAAGTATTTAATGTCATTAACCTCAGAGTGGTTTGCAGTGAAGTCTCTGGTTTATGGGCTGATGCACAATGGTTTCTCAGCAGGATGAGAACCCGAGCACATTAAAATTCAATTAAAAGCCTGTGACAAGGGCAGGGGTTGACTCAGAGCTCTGGCTGCGACGGGGTCTCCGTGCAGTGACCTGCTTTGTCACCCTGCTGAGGGAGGGGGGCCCAGAGCAGTGTCAGACTCTCCTGCATCTCAGCAGCTCCTAACGTCAGTCTCCTTTCTGTTTCTCCCTAGTTAGCCAACCAACATCACGATGACTGAGGACTCGGACCACAGGTTCAGCAGTCTCACCTGGGATCAGATTAAAATCCTGGACCAGGTGTTAGCAGAGGTCATTCCCATTCACGGGAGAGGCAATTTCCCGACGCTGGACGTGAAGCCGAAGGACATCATTCGTGTGGTGAAGGAGCAGCTGACTGAGAAGCAGATCACGGTTCGGGACGTCCGCCTGAACGGCTCCACAGCCAGTCACATCCTGGTCAAGCAGAACGGGACCAGCTACAAGGACCTAGACATCATCTTCGGGGTGGAACTTCCGAGCGAGCTCGAGTTCCAGGTGGTTAAGGAAGCTGTTCTTAGCTGCTTGCTGGACTTCTTACCAAAATGTGTCAATAAGGAAAAAATCACCGCCCAGACCATGAAAGACGCCTACGTGCAGAAGATGGTCAAAGTCTCCACCGACCACGACCGCTGGAGCCTCATCTCTCTGTCCAACAACAGCGGCAAGAACGTGGAGCTGAAGTTCGTCAGCTCGCTGCGGCGGCAGTTCGAGTTCAGCGTGGACTCCTTCCAGATCATCCTGGACTCCATCCTGAAGGCCTACAGAGCCACGGACCGCAGCCTGGCGGAGGAGTCCCACCCCACCGTCATCGCCGAGAGCATGTACGGCGACTTCGAGGAAGCCATGGACCACCTGAGGTACAAACTGATCTCCACCAGGAACCCCGAGGAGATCAGAGGAGGCGGCCTCCTGAAGTACAGCAACCTCCTGGTTCGTGACTTTAAGCCGGCGGACGAAGCGGAAATTAAATCTCTGGAGCGTTACATGTGCTCCAGGTTCTTCATCGATTTCCCGGACGTCGCCGAGCAGCAGAGGAAAATCGAGTCCTACCTGCGCAACCACTTCATCGGGGAGGAGAAAAGCAAGTATGACTACCTGATGACTCTGCGTGGGGTCGTCAACGAGAGCACGGTCTGCCTCATGGGGCACGAGCGAAGGCAGACTCTCAATATGATCACCATCCTGGCCTTGAAAGTGCTGGGAGAACAAAACATCATCCCAAACGCTGCCAATGTCACGTGCTATTACCAGCCTGCTCCCTATATCAGTGACAGAAACTTCAGCAGCTACTACGTGGCCCACGGACAGCCACCTGTCATCTACCAGCCCTACCCGTTTCACATACAAGCTCAAAGCAGCACGGTTTAGGAGCACGGCAACCTCCTCGGCACTTAACGCTCCTCTCTCTTTCTAGTTCTCTCCGTAATAAAGGCCTCATTAAAGCAACTTCCACCATCCCTTTTGATTTAAGGACATTTCTTTGTGCAAGCTGCCAAAGTTATTTGGTTGATCGATGTCTAAGTCGCCGTTAAGCAGATGGTAAAATAAGTGACATGGCTGTTGTTTGTGGAGTACTTGTTCCCCGACGTGTGTCTGGGCACTACTTATTTTTGTTTTCAATGAAAAGAGGAGGATAGAAATGATTCTAATTTTATAACATGAAATGCACTAAATCCTGGGGTCTAGAAGAAAAAATCCTTCAGCAAAATTTAAATAGTGTAAATGAGAAATGAATCCCATAAAATACCTCTCAGGAGAAACGCCCTGTGATAGAAGAGACAGTGTTCTGGGTACATTAAAGCAGATCACCCATCACTTTTACCCCTGCAGTTCCAGCAACACTTGTTTGCAACACCTCCTGCAAACAGGCCCTGATGGGCTGTCCCTGGGTGGTTTGAGCTCTACTCTGGACTGGTCACTCAGGTCTGAGACATGAGGTGATCACCAGAACCCTGGGTGGTCGTGGTTAGCAGGAAACATCCCCACCCAGAGCAGACTCAGCATCCCAAATTCCCACTGATCCAACCGAGAGAACTGGCTGTGTAAATACTGTGGGTCTGCCTCACAGAAAATGAAAGTTGTAAGAGATAAAACCAACCTGATTAAATTGGGCTTGGAAAACAAGGCAATAGAACGAAAAAGAAGGTGCAAATCGAGCTCACAGGGCTTGCTGCCTACTGCTAACTGGTTATTGATCAGAGATGCTTTAATGTACACTAGGAGTCAGGAAAAAAAACCAACCACCCAACCAACAAGCCCAGGACGACATTATTTTTAGGCTAATTAAATCCTTGGCAGTGGCATTTGAGACAAAAGTATTTTCTAGGAGCTGTGTCTGTGCTGCAGACCCCCCTCCCTCGAGCAGCAGATGAAGATGTCTCTGCTGTCAAACACTCGTGGGGAGTTTGTGTGTCAGTGTGTTTACCAAAGATACGTTCCAAACACGTAAGTGCCTCGCTGTGCCAGTTGCTCCCCGGGAGTCCTAACGCCGTTGGCAACCACATCAGAGAGCTCCCGAACTCCAGCCAGGAGCACGCAGAGCCTCGGGATTCCACCGGAGGGTGGCAGAGCCCTGGTGGCCCCGGAGGTCACGGCGTGGGGACAGAAGGAGTGATGGGTGCCACCAGAAGGAGCAGCATGGAGAAGGAGCTTTGGAATGGGGTGCAGTTGTGGAACTGGAGCAGGCAACTGGAAATGCAAGTGGTAGAATTTCTACATCCAGTGCTCATCACTCCATCATCCCTCCTGCGGGTCCATTGCTGGTGCATCACTGTGTGTCCTCAGCACCCATTCACTGCAGGTGGCAGGTCTGAGAAATTCCTCCTGCTTGGGGAAGAGCGGTTGTTGAATTCACCCTGAACTGGGCTACACCCAAAACCAACCATTTCTAACGTGTCTAGGGTCTACAAAGTCCTGCCAGTGAAATGTAGCTTCCCTTCCTCCCATGATACACCTGTACAGTAAAACAAAAAGCTGTTTAAAGACCATTTTGCTGCCCATCACCACTAAAGTCAACACTTTCCTGTAAAATACAGTGCAAAAAAAAATCCCAGTGGTTCTGCAACACTTCATCTGCGTGGAGGCTGATTGATTTTGTGATGTCTTTCAGGAATACAGTACTATTCTTTTGCTGATTTTGCAACTCTGGTCAGTTCTGTGTCTCCAAAGCACACTTTGTTTCATGTCCACTGGTATCTCTAACCTGTATTTCATAAAATGGGCAATTCTAATTGCTGCGTAACCAGCTCTGGTAACTCCATAAGCACTTCTAGGGAGCTGCTCCTGTCAGAAGCAAAATGAAGTGAAACATGGCTGGGTTTTGTTGTTTGGGTTTTTTTTAGTTGAGCTGCTTAGATTACAAAGGGAACCTTTAAATCCACTTTGGCATTCACCAAATCAAACAGCACTGTGAAATTCTGGAAGATCCTGTCTCATGGAGGTTGTGTCCCTGCTAATCCTTGTGCTTCAACACTCAGCACATGGCATCTGCAGGGCTGAGCAGCTGCAAGTTGGACTGGGAGCAGCTGGGACTGTCCATTGAATCTGTGGGAGAGTCAGACATCCTCATGCCTTGAGTTTCAGGAAGAACCAGGCTCCTAAACTCCTTAAATTTGATTGAAAAATCCCAATCCGGTCTGCATTGACCTGTGACCTGAACTTCATGTAGCATCATCAACTTGTTCCTGTATAAAGGATTAGAATTCTCTTTTTGAACCAGATATTGAGACAAGCAGCAGGAATGGTGAAGGATTGCCACCTCTGGATTTGTGTAACCCAGCCTGTCTGATTGTACAGCAACTCTCATTTAAATATATATATTTAATTCTCTTACACCTCTGTTTATAGATCCAGGTTGGATAAGGAAGGACTCAAAGTCGTGGAGTTAGCAGGAAAAATCCCCATAACTCTAATGGCTTTGGGTGAGACCCCAGTGAAAAGGGCTGAGGTGAGGACCTACAGGTAAAGGTACAAGGACATCAATATGCAAAAAATGTCTCAGGTATCATTAAGCCCTTTACATTTATTGAAGAGGCTCTTGTATTTCTTACCTAGAGGTAGTTTGGTTTAGAAGGATGAGGTTTATGACTAGATATATGTATATATAAAACCTCACACAGCTACACCTACAGAAGCAATTAAAATCAGATGGCTTTCAAGATTTCCTTCCTAGCAGCAGGATTTGACCTGGAGAGGGTTGGTTTTTTTCCAAGCTGTAAAATAATATAAAAAGAGGAATAATGTCTTGCTGCTTGCAAAACCCTGACACCAACATGAGAGATGAAAAACCAATTCCCCAGCAGTTCCTGGTTTCACTGTGTGCAGACAGAAATCCACACAGCATTGAGAGTTGTGTCAGTCCCAGCCTCCTGAGCTTCATGTTTACATCACAACTGTATCTTCTTGTTACAATCTGTTGAATAATTATATTACCTGGAAATTGTAATGCTGATTTTATTTAATCACTTCAAAGTTCTTGAGGTTTACAGCTTAAAGTAACCTAATGTTGTCAGGACCTATGTGTTAAAGTTTCAAGTGCTTTCTTTCCCGAGAAGCAAAAAGTCATTTGGATTTTGTGTTCTATTGTAAAAGGTCTATTTGAAGCATAAACTTGATGGCAGTTCCTTTAAAATGTCATTTGTGAGCTCTGTATTTGACACATCACAAGGGTTTTTTTGCAAAGGATAAAACAAATGTACAGTTGTCCTCAGTCCAGATGCTGTCACCTGTTGTGTTACAGGGACCTGATTCACCACCTCCATCTTCTAGCTGTGCAAACTGGACACACCCACAGATTCAGAGTGGCACAGAGTGCATCCCATGGCATCTGTGGAAACACCTGCAGGGGTCTGGCTGCTCAGCAGGGTCCTTCAGCTCCCTTGCCATTCCTTTTTCTGCTACCCCAAACCAAGGGAAGGGGACCCAGAACGAAGCTGTCGCGGGTGAAAGGAGGAATGTTTCACTTCACGTGCCATGAAAAGCTGCTGAAAAATATATTGTAATGCTAAAAGCCTGTAGAAATCACACAGATCTGTAGGTCATTAGTCCCCAGTGTTGACTAGTGCCTTTGGGTATTGGGGAAGCAATCATTAAAATAACTTTGTTTAATGTATGGTTTGCTTGTAATACCTTCATTATCCCGACTGAGCATGCAGACTTCTGGCCCCAAACTGGGATATCACACCCACCCAGAAGGGTTGGGCTCAGCTCCTTAGGGTGACAGGCACCAGCTCTGGTTTCCCACTGATTCAGTCAGCCCTACACTGAAGGCTGCAGAACAACCAGATGCTCTCCGAGGCGCTGGAATGGCCCCGTGCTCCTTGTCAAGCAGGCTGTTGTCAGAGTCACATTTCAAGTGCCTAGATATGTATTTATTTAATGAAAACATATCTGGCTGCTGGGTAAATCAAATTCATACTTAACTTGGCAAATGATTTGACTTTGCATACGCCTAAAAATACATTTCACCTCTGCTGGATGCTCACGGCCATAAATCCAAACAGATATTTACCCAGGCTGGGGAACTCATCATGTACAAACACAGCCAGTGCCCAGGGTGTTGGACCAAGGTCAGAGAAACTCCTACAAACTCTTGGAGTTCTGAGCTGGGTGACACAGCCACAGATTTCTACCAGGTAAGATGAACGGGATGGAAATGGGATGCAGATCTCCTCTATTCTTGATTCCTCATCAATGGATCCAAATGGTCTTCACTGCCTCACCACTTTGTTGTGCACATGCACAGCCACTCTGCTCGTCCTTGGGCACACGGTGCCATCCTGAGCTCGGGATGACTAAGAAACACCCACAGTCTGAAGAAACATCTCTTTTTTTTTTTTCAGCATTGCTCAAAACATGCTCTTTCAGCTGTTTTTTTTCCAGAGTGGGACTGATATTTTGTAAAAGCCTTCTCATTTTATTTTTGTTTTAACCAGTAATAACCACTCCATCGTCATTTCATTTCCTGCTTCTTTTATCCAGCCAGATCTACAACCATCTGCCTCTTAATAAAGCAGCAAATGGGGACTAGGAAGGCAGCCCACGCAGGGGCTTTTCCTTGCCTTAAATATTCACCAGCCACTTTCCCTGAGGAGACACAAGAAGGCAAGGGAGGGCTGATTTCTAGTCCCTGCCACCCCCCATTTTTTCTGCTCTGTCAGTCTGCATCACGAGACACTATTTCAGAAGTGATTTTCTTCTTGCCATCTGCTTCCACATTCAGCTCCATTTCACCTTGGACCCCTGCAGAACCTGCCTTTCCCAGATCACAGCTAGTTACCATGGAAAGCAATCCAACACTGTAATAACCACACGTGAAGGCTCCTCGCTCAGCCACAGGTTACAAAACCGAAATTAAACAAAAAAAAAAATCAGGGTCCTCCAGAGAATTGGATCTGGATTGCACACACAGCCATGTTTACAGGCCACTGGGTGCTTGTGTGCACATTCTGAATGACACTGTCCCCCTGTGCTGGATGGCAGCTCAAACCCAACCCAGGTGCTGCCTGCTTCCTTCACAATACGACCCCTTTGCCCCTATTGTACATTTCATTTGCTGTAAATCTTCTCATGCTGTTACTGCTATGAATTTATCTGGTTTGTTTTCTGGAATGGACACAATGCTGCCCAGATGTTCCCACGTCTCCTCAGCAGCTGGCTCCTCCATCCCATCATCCCCACAGAGCAGAGGCAGAGTTGGGAGCTCGACAAACATCAGCTCGATGCAGCTCTCACCATTTACACCAAATGTTTCTTCCTCCAGTGTTTTAGCAGCTCCAGACATTTTCCAGACAATGGGATGAATTTGCAGCTCCAGAGTCTTGCCTCAAGGATGAAAATGGATGTTGAAATACATCTCTTTTTATTGTATTGCCTCCTTATCCCTGGCAGGTCCCAGCTAACAACATTCTCCATTCAGAGGTCTGGATTCACGACCTGCCTTGAACAGCTTCTACACCCCAGCAGGTCAGAAGACAGAATAGAAAGCTTCAGGTATTAAAGTACAAAGAACTCGTTACACGTCTTGTTTAAATTGAGTTGCAGCCCAAATGCTCAGCCATGGTTTCAGTCCAGAGGCAGAAATAAGGAGCAGCATCGAGGTTGGTGAATTTAACAGCATGGGACAAGCAGAGCTGCTCCAACACCAAACTAGTCACTGCATCGATTGGATTTTGCATGGAACAGTGTAGTCAGCCAATGGATTTCTCAGCTTACTGGAGAAAACAAGAGCATCAGAAGTCTTACCACACGTGTGAGCCAGTCATTGAATCACAGAATTGTTTTGGCTGGATGAGACCTTCAAGATCATGAAGTCCAACCTTATTCCCAGCCCTATCAAAACCACTAAACCGTGTCCCTAAGCACAACATCTACCCAGCTCTTAAACCCTTCCAGGGATTCTGACTCCACAGCACCCAGCCACACGCTTCCTACGGCATTCCCTGGGGCTACCACAGAGACAGGTGTCTGCCTATGTGCTCTGCTGAACTGAAATGGGTTTTTTTCCCGTGGTTTCCGAGCTGGAAGCTGCACACAGAGGCTTTGTGCAGCTCATGCTGACAGCTATTGATGGCGGGTTTACAGTATTAAGTTGTAGAGCTCAGTAAAAAGTAGGTAAGAAGACTGGAGTGAATAAAAGAACAGCAAAGATAGAGGCTTTGGGGTTTTCTTAGTCACAGTTGCATCTTAGACACTGTAAAAGCCAATTTTAGAGCCACTGGAAGTCATTAGAAATCCTCCCTTCAGTATTGATGGGAGTTGGATCAGGCTCAGCCTTTTGCACAAGGCTTTCTGCTGCTGATTGAATGGAACAATTTGGGATTGTTTTTCATTTAAAAATGTGTCTTCTCCTTCCTTCTCCCTGTTTCCCCCCGAGCCCACCCAACGACCTCCAGCAGCTCAGCCTTGGGCCAGCACTGAGGCCACAACCCAAGCCCAGCTGCTGCAGCCTGGGGCTGGCAGTCACCTGCTCTTACCCCCCGGGGTGGGTTGGGTTGCTGTTAAAAGGGCAATATCTACATTTAATCGACCTGGAAACGATGGGCACAGAGGCATTGTGGCAGCTGAACTGCATCGAGCCCTCTGCTTCTGCAAAGGCTCGGAGTACAAACCGAAATCACACAACACAGCCTCTCAAACACCACAAAATCAGCCTGGGATTCATTTTTTCCCTGCAGACAGATTCTTTCCCAAACTCTGGTGCAGGTATCACCCAGACAAGGGCTGTGGGGACATCAGGTCCATTGCAAACTCCACGTTTGTTAAGCAAAGCTGCCTTTTAAAATGAAAACTACTAGTGGGCAGATGGACAACAGCCAGGGGTGAGCACAAAGGTACAAGGAGTTTGGGAGCCACACGGATTTCTCCACATCCATGGTCCTCAGAGGACACATCAGACACACAGTGAGGTGATGATACTCATTGATCTGGATGTCTGAACTCCTCTGGCTGTGCAGTGAGCTGCCAAAGAAGGGGTTCTCCTCCAGAAACCTTTGTTAAAACCTTTTTTTCCCCATTTTGACAAACCAAAGCTGCTCACTTGAACATCTCCCTCTCCTCCCCGGAGACAACAGCCAACAACTGAGATTTGGGCTCCCGTTCCCAAATCCCTCCTGACCAAGCTCTTGATGCATTTACACATCACCCCTCTGTGGGAAGCCAGGGAAAAAGGAGCCCAGCCTGGAGCTGCTCCTTTGTCAGGACAAGATTTGGCAATCTTGACCTTGCCACTTTGAGGGGCAGAATGGAAGCTCTGGATGTGTCCCATCTCCTGCCCACTGACCATGAAGGACCCTCTGCCCTGCTCCTGCCAGGGACAGCAGCTCTATGGAAACACTGCTGGACATCGTTATTTATGGTGCTTCAGTCACCCTGGAAACAAAGTAGATGCTACCAGACATGACTTTTAACACAGCTAATTATATCATTAGTGTCAGTACCACTTAACAACTGGCATATACCTTCCATGGTCCAGCACTGGCAGCGTTGCCATGGGAATGACCCAGCTGGGCACCCCGGTGGGATGTGCCAGGACCTTGGTGAGGTGCCACAGCTCTCTGCTGCTTGTCACGGGGCAGGTTTGCTGCTTCATCCAAGTCCTGCTCTTGCTAAAAAATACTATTTGGAGGACAAGTAACCTCTCATTAATTCAGTTGAGGTTTCTGAACACTCTGCCCTGCAACACTCCATGATGCCACCTGTATGTGCAGTACTTCGTGCGTCTCAACAGCTCAGAAGCTACTGAAGCAAAAGAATTCATAACAGGAAAAAACAAACCTAAACAAAACAATCTAACAAGGCCAAGAGCAAAGAACTGTCCTCCCTCTTTGCCCTAAACTTCCCCAACAGTCCCAGTGACATCCACCAGCATTTTAAGATTTCAGTATTGCTCAGATTTTGGTCAGTGTCCAAACCATTCATCACCTGGCACAAGCCTCTGGGGGATCCAACCACATCCAAGAGCCACATCCAGCCAGGACACACTGCAACAAGAGCAGTTTGCTGTGAGGGTCACAGAGCCTGGAACAGACTCCCCAGAGAGGCTGTGGAGTCTCCTCTGGAGACTTTCCAGCCCTGCCTGGATGCATTTCTGAGTGATCTGCCCTAGTTCCGTCCTGCTCTGGCAGGGGTGTTGGACTGGATGATATTCAGAGGTCTCTTCCAACCCCAACATTCTGTGATTGTGTCCAGAGCAACCCACTGGCCCAGATGCAACCCAGTCAGCACCTTTCCTGGGGACGTTCTCAATAAATTAAATTTAAAAAAAAAAAAGCTAGAAGATAAATCCAGAGCCTCGAGGGTGCTGTAAACCCAAAGCCACGTTGCAGAAGCATCTCTGCCACCCACCTCAACCCCCCGGCAGACTCGGCCTCCAGGTGTCCTTTGTTTTCCAAACAGGCTCCAAGCTGAAGAGCACCTGCTCATAAATATCCCCCATCCCCTCCCACATCCTGCTTGCATCATTCCCCCGTACTTTGGGGGAAGAGAGAACATCAGCAAACGACTGACTCACACCTCCTTATTCCTCAGATTTCATGCAATTGGAGAGTTTCCCTCTGCACTCCCCATTAAATCTCTTGTTCCTTTCGTAACCCTCGGTGCAGGCGGGGAAGCGAAGCCTCCTCACCCCAAAGAGCCCTCCAATTTATAACGGCGGAGCGATCGGGGTGGTTTATTCTGCAATTACAGCGGTAAACAAACAGGGCTATTTCAGTGGTGCTCGAATGTGCTCTGTAAGTAATGCCTCTCATTGTCCTTTAATTGCCTGCGTTTGCTAAACGAGCTTTAAAGGTTCTATTAGTATTCATTAGGCAGAGACTACCATACGTTTGGCCACGGTATTAATAAAATGAAACTTTTCCCTCTCCTCCCGACGCTGCTGAGTGCAATGCACTTTTATTACAGGTATCTATTACTGTTTCTTCCCAAAGTCCAGTTATGAAGGTGACCAAGTGGCTATTTTTAGTTAATGGATGGATAATGAGAAGAGGTGGGTGAACTTCTGTGATTCTCAGGAGGGAGCTCACTGCCAAGCTGGCAAATACTTGAAACCAAACTCACTCTGCTGCTGTGGTGCTCAAATGCTCCCACGAGCATCACCAAGCCACCTTTGGGCTGTCCCAGGGTCAAAAGAGCAGAGATGCTGCTGGTGCCACCAAGGGCAGGGGAAGAGGAGGTGGCTACAGAGATGGACACTCCCTTTTTACAAGAGGAAAAGACAGGAATAATTTGTCCCCATCACTCCTTGAGGAGAATCTGATTGGACATACAAGTTTTTCACAACTAGAACAATCAGCCACTGGAATAATCTCCCCAGGAAAAGCATCCTGTGATCACCCACACCAGGGGTTTTTTAGGACAAGGAGGTGGTGGCAACAGAGCGTGGGAACAAACCTGCCTCTGGAGCAGCCAGGCACCAGCAGTGGGGAAAATACTCCTCTCTTGACAAGGAGAGAGGATAAAGTTTATGTAATAGAGGATATAAAAGAAAAATACATATTGAGCTCTGCTTAGAGGGTTTGTTATGAGTTTGTTGTGGAGACCTGAACTCAGATCCTGCCAAGTCATTAATAACCCCAAACTGAAGAGATCTGTCACTCAGTTTGAGCAGGGGAATGAAAAATGACCAAGGAGGGGCAGAGGCTGCAGAATGTGTCTGCTTCCTTCAGACAGACAAAAAAGATGACAGAGAAAGTGCATTAAAAAACATACCTCAAAAAACTCATCAGGGAAGCTATTAAAAAAATCCATTAAAATACACTGAGGGTTCAGAAATACAGAATATTACCATTTTCCTTTTCCCATGCAGTTTCCCCTAAAGGCCTATGAGAGGGAGGCAGCCTCATGGGAATCCCACCCCATCAGATGGTGAGAAAAGCTCCTAACCAGAGGATTCCTCACAGCAAAACCCAGCACAACCCTTCAGATCACATCTCTGGGCTGGCTGTGGCTGTAAAGCCCAGAGAAGGAAGGAGATTTTGCTCATACAGAAGGAAACAGGTCGAGCAGCTGATCACTCTAAATAAACACTTAAATGGCAACAGAGCAGCCCCATCTGTGTACACTGCCCGGGGATTTAGGCTAAATAAACAAAGGTGGCCTTTCCCACCCTGTCGCCAGCAAATCAGTCAATATTTGGGGTGCTCAGAGCACAGACACGTTGGGGGAAAGGCAACCACCAGCACACACTGCATGTGGAAAACAAATCCCTGCACGCTCCCAGACTCTGAGGAAAGAAGGGATTGCTGCTTTCAGCCAGAAAGGGGAAGAACTTGGGTAATTTGCTGCTGAAACTGCAAATAAATCACCTAACCTGGAATCTGAGCAGCCTCCTCTCCATGCATTCTGGGGTCAGGCGAGGACTGGCACGTCTGCCTCGGTGGCATGTGAGCTTAACGCAGGGCAGGACCAACCCCAGCCTGCTCTGGGCCATGGGAGGAGCTCTGCCACTTTTGAGGGACTTTAAGGCATCCAGAGACGCCCATCCAGGACACGAGCTGTGGTGCATAGGTGGGGCTTAGTGAGTCAGGTGCTGTTCTCAGCTGGGACAGGGGGAAGATGGGTCCTGCCACCAGCATCACCTCTCCCTTCCCAAGCACACAGCAAAATCTCTCCCATTCCCTACCCAAGCAGAGCTTGCACATGCACACCCCCCTTCCAGGCTACCCACCAAGACCCCCCAGAGGAGTATTTCAGCCTGGGGAGCTGTGAGCAGAGCAGAGCATCACCGACCAGAAATAGCAGCACTCTTAGAGCAGCAGAGCTTGAACCTGCTGCACTTCACCTCGTGCTTGGGGAGGGGACGTGAAATAATTGCTGGTGCTGGAGCTGACAGGCTGGAAGATCCCTGGAGCAGTGGTGTGGGCACGGGATGGGGTGAATCCCAGCTGGAAATTTCCACACGGGCTGTCTGTGACTGGAACCAGCAGGAAGGGGAGCAAGGGCTGAGCTGGAGGGGACAGGCCACGAGCTGGAAGTGCCCAAGTGGTTTCAGATTGTATATGCCATGCAAAATAAAGAGGTATTTCTGAAATCCTCCCTTTCCCAAAATAGAACCAGGTTAAGTACAGCACAGCATGACCTGCAGCAGCACAGGGGCAGGAAAAATAGCTGGAAATGCAACTCCAGCAACTAATCCCAGCTGCTTTTAAGACCTCCTCTTGCTAGACTGAGGCAATATATATATATCAAGCAGGGAAAATTATGTTATCAACAATAATATTCCACCCCTCAGCTTACCAGTCTGTAGGGTGCCCAAGGTTTGGTGGTGTAACAGCATCTGTACCCACCCCGTGGTCACATCCCCTCACCTTAGAAGGATGTCTTCCCGAGATAAAGATCAGAAATCCCACATTGATTTAGATCTTGCAGCTTGTTTTCCATTAGAGGAGCTTTGCTAGTTCCAGGCAATTACCCACCTGAAGTCTCAGTAATAATTACTTTCAGGGATGGGAAGAAGAGGGGTTGGTATCACGGTAACAATTAAAACGTGCATGGAGAGCATCTTTCCTGTGGCCCTTCAGAAGGGGCAAAGAAAATGCTGCCAAGCCTGGAAGAGTAACCCTGGGAGCAGCCAGAGCTGTGGCACAGCTGCTGTGTGGTGTGGCCTGGCTGTCCCCACTCAGGGCTCATGATGGGGCTTGGATGAAGCAAACACCAACAGTAACTGGGGGCTCTGGAAGAGGAGATTGCTCCTAAAACCAGTTAAAACACATTATCATCCTTCCCTGCTCTCTGAGGCACACACTCTGAACAGGAGAGAGAGAGATGTGCATCATAACTGCTGCTTAGAGACTTGCTTAAAAGCTGCCTTGGTCTCCCACAACCCTCCCCGACGGGGGAGCACAACAACGAGCAGATATTGACCAGCCCAACAACAAATAACTGCTGTAAAACATCATTTCTTCCTAGGCTGGGACACGGTGACATGCCAGGTCAGCCTGCCAGGCACTTACTGTCAGCTGCCACTGACAAATGTGTCCTCCCTGACCTTGGGGGGGGTTATTTCAGATACTCCAGCCCAGCATTCAGAACGTGACAAGGGAAGCAAACACAGGTAGGGCTGCTGAGCAGCACCCAGGAGGCACCAACCACCTTTATCCACCCTCAAATTGAGCCCATCCTTGCTTCTCCTCACAGCTAAATCCATCTGCAAGCCATGCTGCAAATACCAGGATGTTTCCCCTTCCCCCCATCCTCTGTCCCCTTTTCCCCAGTGCAGCATGTTTTAAGGACCATAAAAGTATAAAAGGTTTTTTTTATAGAGGGGGTAACAGCGTTTAGAAATAAATTCCTAACTTCACCACAGAATTATTTGTGCTGAGGGGGAAATAAAATGAACACAGTGGACTTCCCTTGCAGGGGTGTAACAGTGAACCAGAGCTGTTGCAATAAATAATGCAGTTTATGAAACTCAGTGGAAAGCCACAAACACTCTCTGGCCACAGCACAGCTCCCTGCTCTGGCTGGGGAGGCAGAAGGAGAACTTCCCCCAGCAGCCATGGAGCAGGCAGGGTGAGGATGGAGAGGGTGTCCCCAGGAGCCAGCACCAAAGCTGCACCAGCACCCTGCCCCCCAAACCACCTCCCATCCCCGGGCAGCTCGAGGCTCACACGAGGCTGAGAGCAGAACTCCCTACACCAAAGAACTTCTCTGTGGGATAAGAGCCCAGCCAGTTGCCTTTTCTTCCCCAGAAGCTGATTTTTTTCTTTGAGATGGCACAGAAACCCAGCCCTGCCACCCCCCAGGTGCCAAGGCTCTGCACTCACAGCTTTCCTTGCTTGGGGCTGCTCCTCAGACCTGCTGCTGCTCCCAAAAAGCTCCTCCCGTGAGGTGCCACCAGCCCAGGAATAGCTCAGCTCCATCAGCCTCCTGCCATCACCCCAGCAGGGAACAGAGAGGAGACAACTGCCCGTTAGTGACTCAGACCCAAGGCCTGTGACACTCAGAGCATCCCCAGAATCCTGCCTAATTCTGCCCCAATCAGCCACTTCCCTGGGATGTGGGACCTGCTCCATCCCCACAGACAGCCTCCTGGCTCAGAGCTGCCGGGGGGGGGTGGGACAGCCCCAGGGGGCACCTCTAGCAGCCAGGAAAGTTGGGGGGAGGCTGGATTGGCACTTGGAGAGATATTTGCTGCCACCCCCCAACACCTCTGAGCCCTCAGGGTTCAGCTCCTCCACTGGCACCCCCACAAGAAGCTCCTTAGCCTGAGTTTTAAGGGGTCTGGCTACAAGAGTATCTAGAGCAGGATTGTTTTGCATCTTATGGAGAATTTTAAGCTTAATTTAGAGGAGAGAAGCAATTTTACACCCCACCTAGGGCCCAGAGGCCATTCTGCCACTGCAGGTGCCAGGACAGAGGGTTTTCCTCCTGCAGAGCAGCCCCCCATCCATCTCTAGCAGGTAGCTAGAGGCAAGCACTAAGCATTACCAGGACATTTTCTTGATTTCTTTTTTTCCTAGGAAGACAGAATCAACAGAGAACATTTAGAGCTGCTCAAATGAAAGAATTCCAGAGGAAAAAAAAATAGATACCTGCCTAGAGTACCAGCCAGCAAACACCTCACCCAAGACAAGAAAACTAACAAAATAAACATGTTTTTTTCTTACAAAACAAAGGCAAAGATCCCCCTCCAGAGCTCCTTACCTCACAACCCCCCTCCAGCTGCTCCTCTTTGTTCTCCCCCAGCTCTCTAAGGGCAAGTCCTGCCCCAGCCTCCCCTTTTGTTTACCCACAACACCTGATACCAATTTCTTGCAGCCCATAATCAGCCAGGTTAAGGGTCAGGTCATTTTTCACCTGCTCTTGTTGACCACCTCCCTGGGAGCTTTAGCTGCACCACTGGGCATCCTCCTCTCCCTCCTGCACCAGGAGTTATTTCACAGAGGTCCCCAGTGCCCTCCCCAGCAGGATGGGACCAGCGTGCTGAGCATGTCTGGGGGGTGTGAGTGGTCCTGGGTGGCTTTGGTACCTCCCAGCTCCACTGCCCTGCTGAGCTGAAGGCTTGGATATGAAACAGCAGCACAGGGAGGGAGGATTCCCTTTTAGGCAAAACCATTTGTTAATCAGGGTGGAAATTCAGCCAGGAGAGGAGCCCAGGGCACAAGCTGGAGCCTTTTCCCAGATAAATAGATAAATATCCAGTCAAATCTTGCTGGTGAACACCCTTGCTCCTCTCTCAGGTGCACCCCAAAGCTTTAATTAAAACTTTTCACTTGTGTTTCTGTGAAGGGGGAGAACAAAGCTGGCCAAATACAATACAGGAGGGATGGGATACTTTGATAGACACAGTGTGCAGAAGCAAAAAAAAAAACCCAATAAAACAACACTCAACTTAGAGAAATACCATGGAAAACTTTCTTCGTTGATAGCTCTGGGCTACAAAATACTTTGTGACACGTATTGATTCAGCACAGAGTCTATAATATGTAATAATGCCACTCGGTCAATTTCTATCCAATTATTTCTGCTCTGCATCCTTGGGATTTCCCAGCGGAGCATCAGGAAGCCAGCAGGGAGGGACCAAGATGCAGCTGATGCTGGAGCAGCTGCCAAAGTTCTTCAGCCTAAGCTGGGCAAGAAGTCACCTCCCATGGCCAAAAAGCTCTCTGCTCAGACCTGGTGCTCTCCTAAACCTGCCCACAACCCTGATTTTTCTGGGCATGGCTTCTTTCAGGAGGCAAAGGTGCCATGTACCCCAAGTTCATCCCCAGTGAGGTGCACACAGGCCCTTCAGACAGCACAGGACTGGGGCTGAGGGCACAGCACTGGCTCAGCTGGGTCAGGAGGAGCCTGTCTGGCTGTGGATATCATCACACCCCTGAAATGGAGCTGCTCTAGCCTGGAATAACTGCAAAGAGGCTCCAGAGCAGCACCTGAGCTTGTTCCACAAATGACCCGTGTAAGAAGTTCTATAAATTAATTGCTACTGGTGCTCAACGTCACTGCAAAAAAAGATCAACTCTGGGAAGGTCTTTTTTTGTTGGAATTAGACCTAAAAAACCCAATGCAGAGGAGAAAACTCCCGTGGGCCACCTCACAGCACCTGCCCCATCAGTCCACCTGAGGATGCTCTCCATGGATGATGAGGGCAGAGGGTGAAGAACCTCTGGAGCCATCAGACCTGGACCTGCCCAACCTCTGGAGCCATCAGGGGACCTGCCCAGCCTGGTGACACCTTGCACAGCAGAACCCCTGCAGCTGCTGCCAGCCACACAGCCAGAACCTGGAGCTGCCAGTGGCACCTCCCCTGCCTGCTCCCTGCCCTCCCGTGACTGGCAAAATCCTGCCACGTGAATGAAGTGAATGAACTTCTGCACTGGCTCAGCTGCTACCCAGACACTGGGGCTGAGAGCACAGCACGTGTCACACTGGTCCTAGGAGACAGGAGGAGTCCAGGGTGATAATTATTTAGATTCCTCTTGAGCTCAAGATTTCCCAAAGATTTTTCTTGTGCTGTCCTGGGCAATCAGGTTGTCATGGTGACCAGGCAGAAAGCTGGACACCAGCCTGGCTCCCTTTCCTGGGGCTGGCCAAGAGATGAAGATGATGGTTTTCAGTGGGGGAGAAGAGAGAAGTATTTTGTTGGGTTTTTTTCTTGTTTTTTTCTTGTTGTTTTTTTTTTCTCATTTGGTCGATTTTTGTTTGTTTGTGGGTTTTGCCTGGTTGTAATTTTATTTTAAGTGAAATCTTTTCTAAATATACTTGGAATTTTCTGCTCAACCACAGTGCTTCTCCTCGGGATTCTCCTTACTGTAAACAGTAAGAAGCCTGATCATGGGACAGGACCAAAAGCTCTCTGTGGTTTGAGTGGTGCTGGAGCAAAACTGGTCAGAGTGGAGCAGGCAGTGGCCAAACCTGAGCTGTGGCTGCTTCCCTTGCCCAGCCTGCCCTCCCAGCACTGGCCACCACTTCCATCTGACTAAATGCTGACGGCAGAGTCAGGCACAGGTTCTTTTTGGCATTGCCCAGACTGTGGCTTTTCCTCTCTCCTCCCTTTCACCACCCTGACAATGCATTAAAAGGAAGAACTTTCCTTCTGCAGGCCACGTGTCCTGCTGCTCTGCCAGGAGGGAGAGGGGGTTCAGAGCCTTGGAGCTCTTTGCTCTTCACTTTGCAACCTGGGTTCTTCTCAGAGCAGCTCAGCTGACACCTTCTGCTGAACACGGTGTCCAAAACACCCTGT
This sequence comes from Ceyx cyanopectus, assembly GCA_013401355.1. NCBI lineage: Eukaryota > Metazoa > Chordata > Aves > Coraciiformes > Alcedinidae > Ceyx > Ceyx cyanopectus. The sequence goes on along the minus strand of VYZU01083081.1, from coordinate 16,683 downwards.
TTGTGAAGCCCAGTCCCTGTGCTCATTAAATGTGAGGAAAAAGAAGGAACAGGGATTTTGCATTATCTAATTACTCTCATCTCCTTGGCCACTTGCTTCTTTTGGTGGACTTCTAATGCCCTGAGCACACAGGGCCATTCAAGTCACTCATAATAATTTTTTCTCCTCTGCTCAGCCTCTAATGACTACTCCTGTCTCCCTTTATCTCCTCTTACCCTGTCTGTAGCAATAAAGATTTTATTCTTCAATGTACAAGAGATGTGCCCAAGGGGATGAGGTGCCACCAAAGCATCTTACCTAAGCAGGCTACATCTCCAGACAAGTTTTAATGGCTTGTTGTCAAATCAACAATAAAACTACTTTTTCTTGCCACTCAAATGGAAATTTATGGGCACGAGGAGACTTTGAAATGGGAAATAAATCAAAAGTGCTGCTGCATGGGAGAGTTCTCTGCTGACATTGTCCAGCTTGCAAAGTGGTGATGGTGGAAAATACCTTCACACTGTCACATTTCCCTTTATTTAGCTGGGTAGCACGAAATGCATTGAGAATACTTTCCTAGTGGAGTGTTTTATCTCACCTTAGCTGTGTCATCTTGTCACCAGATGCCACCAGCTCTATGCTATGGCTCTTCAACAAGCACCTTTTCCTCTCATCCAACTCCTTACCCAGCTCTCAGGTCTCTGTTAGTGCAGGAGCATCCTTGGAAAGATGCTCAGTTCAGCTCCTGGTTAACTCATGGTCCAGTCCTGTGCTCTCTGGGAGCTTGCCTTCTTTCTTTCTTGCCTTTTGATTCTCCTGTGCTTTCTGGGATGTGTCAGAAGCACCTGCTGAGATGATGGTTGGGCCAGAGACACCCTGTGAAAAGGACACCTTCCTTTTCTGGATCCTGGATTGCCCCAGGCTGCTGCTTTTAGCCATGCCAGGGAGCTGAGGGCTTCTGCTTCATCACCTTCCAGCCCCTGGTGCTCCACAAAAACCCAGGACTTGACCCTAAAGCATCCCAGCCACCCCTCCTTGGGTCTGTGTTGTGCAGATGAGAGAGAAACCATCCAAAATCTCAAAAGGCTGTTTATCTAGAAGAAATCAGTGAAGGCCAAGTAGCTATTTTCATGTTTTTCTACTCCCAGGCAGATGTTAACCCTTAATGAATGACGTCTGTGTGAATCCAGGAGCACCATTTATATGATGTGACCTTTGCTGAGTTGACTTATTAAGCGTTATAAATAACTACTCTTCATGTGCAGCCAGTGTACAAGCAGCTTGTACAATGAATGATTCAGGAACAATCACAACCTAATTTCCCGCTGATAATTCTGAAGATAGTTGAATAAAAAGAAGGTTTCATTTGCATATCTCCCCAGGAGGATGTGATCTCCACCAGAAAAAAAAATAATATTCTGGTTTGCAAACTGCATCAGTCAATGGCTTTAGCAGAGCCACTCTCATGAGGAATTGTGCTAATACACGTGGAATAATTCTTTTTTTTTTTCCCTTTAAAAAAATCCTCCCAATGGAACCTCAGTAAGACACAGAACAGTCCAAACTGCAGAGAGATGCTGCCCTGAGTAATTGATTGCAGGATCCATTCACATAAATCACGCCTCGTTAGGGAAAGAAATCAGGCCAGTTGGAGTCAGCTACAGCTACAGCTTAGTCTTCAACAAACAAATAGCATCCGGGGCTTAATTAGGGGTAATTAAGGCGTGTTGTGTCACACACCGGCTGTGCTGAGCTGCCCCAAAAAATAACTTTATTGAAATACCCCAGGTAGGCAGAACCCAACTGAAAATCTCACCTAGCCCTGGAAATAGCAGAGGGGGTGGAGAAGGTGCCTCCAGAGCAGCCAAAATCCCCAGCTCTTCATTTCCAGCTACCAGTCAGGTCTGCTGGAATAATGCCGTCGAGGAGGGAATTAAATCAGCTTTTTAGTCAAAGGATGACACAGTTATTCTCATGTCCCACAAAGTGAAAAACCCATGAGGAAGGTTCTCCTGAATGAAGCCAGTGGTCTGGGTGGTGAATCTTTAATAGGAGTTTCTCCAGCTCTGCTCAGGGCTCAGCAAATTCACATTGGCTCTGACAGAGGAGACATTTTCATCAAGTATTTATAGCAACCAAGCAAAAAAAAAAAAAAAAAAAAGTCTTTTTGGAGCTCTCAAGTCCCAAATGGAGGGTTTTTCAGCACTGTTCTAAAATCCCACTCTTCCTTTTTTACACTATAAATAGGAAAAAGATCAAATAATACAATGGGAGTGCAATTAAACTGTGTTGCTTGTTTGTTTTTTTTCCAGTGGAGAATATCTGCACCTATAAGAATATAACTGTAAATCCTGACTGCTCTGTACAACTCAATTATTTAGGATTCAGGAGAAGTGAGTGCCAGGAGCCCTGCAGAGGAGGAGAGAGCAAACCCGACCACTCTGCTGTCACTGAAACCCAGCCAGTCCTCTGGGCATGTCCCCAACGGGCTGACAAAAGCTTGTTCTGCTGAGAAAATGCCTCGGATCCATCAGTTGAAAGAAGTCACTACAAGCCACCTCTGACAGCCTCCTATGGCTGGGGTGCTTTGGATACACCAGCAATACTGAAGTGGAAGAAAACTGCAATCAAATGCTGTTGATGTCTATTCCTTGCTGTAGAGCTGTGGACTGGTTTGGGTGGGGAGGGACCTTTCCAGCTCATCTGGTCCAACCCTCTGCACTGAGCAGGGCCATTGCACCCAGAGCAGGGTGCTCAGAGCCCCCCCAACCTCCCCTGGGATGGTGCCAGGGATGGGGCAGTGACACCTCTCTGGGCAGCCTGGGCCAGGCTCTGCCACCCTCAGCACCAACCCTTCCATCCTTGGCTTTACTGGTGGTGAAGTCACAGGTGTCTCTGGAACCTCTCATTTGCTAGCCTTTGAACAGGGATGGAGAGGTGCTTTTGAAAGAAGCTACTTCCCAGTGAGAGTTGTTCCTCCTTTCCACTAAAAGTCTCCTGTGAAGCCCATGACAAATCTTCCATTCAAGGAAACATTTCACAGACTCTCACCCTGCAGAAGGTTTGCTGGACACTGGTCCTCCAGCTCTTCGAGGAAAGGCTTTAGCCTCCCTGAAATGCAGTATTTCACCTCTGGCAGTGCTGGTGGCAGTGCCAGCTGGGGACACAGCTTCACAAAGTCCTCTTTGGAGCCACATCACCAACTCCTGGAGCTTCTTCTGGGGAAGACTAACCCATGCTGAGGACTCGTTGGTGACAGGGTGGCAGCTCGTAGCCATGGGGAACAGTTTTCATCAGGTCTCTGCTATTTTTCACCCCTCACTGGCTGCATTAAGGAAAATCTAATTGAGGAGCTGCTGAATTAGGGCAGACTTTACCTTTCAAGCTGTCTGCTCTGCAGCAGCCACAAACACCCCCCCTTCTTGACATTTGGAAGTCATTAACCCCAGTGCATATTTTCCTCCAGCTCCCAGGCTGTTATCTCCACGCCTCAAAAGGACATCCCCATGTAGGCAACACAGACTCATTTTTCTTTCAGATGAGAATTACCATCATGGAATAGTTACAGTCTGCTCCAGACTGCAGAGGCCACAACTGATCTTGGTGGTGTGAACTTTTGCCAGCTCAAGTTCTGGGCAAAGACCAGTTTGCAGCTGGTTTGTCTCCAGCACCTCTCAAGTTTCAGCTGATCTTCCAGATCAGGATGTGTTCAGTAATCCTTAAATAATCTGCTTTTATTAGTGCTTTGCTCTCCAACGTCATTCATCCCAGCATTTCAAAGACCTTCATTCAAGCCTCACAGCTCCTAAGGTGGTGGCAGCATCCTGGCTTTACACTGGATCCAGTATCACAGGAGGTTATGAGACCTCCTTCAAAAAAAGAGTAATAACAGGACTTGTGAACCTGTTTCCAGCTTTATTCCCCCACCAAGGGCATGAAACAGGCTCAGAGGAACAACTGCAAGCCAGGACCAGACCCACAAGCTGGTTTTGTTCATTTTTCACTGGGATGGCTCAGGAACTGCCCAGCCCTGCTGCTGCTGCCTCAGCTCTCTCTCGTGGTACCCCAGCACGGGGGTAATTAGTGTTCTCATTGGCAGACTCAGAAAACCAGGGCAGAGATTCTCCATCTTGCAGGTGATTTTATTTCCTTTCACTTGGTGGAAGAAGTCCTGTTGGTTGGGGGATGAGCCCCTTGGAGAGATGGTTGTAGAGCTGGGGGAGCTCCTTGACTCCTTCTCCAGAGGCTCGGTGGTGACCGAGTCCTATTTTTGTCCCTCCTAATACCACAAATATTCCAACCTTCTGACCCAGCAGCTCTGTTTGCTATAAGCTTATAAGCTGCAGAGATGTGATTTGCTGCCATTAAAGTTGTTGGTTTAACTGTAATTTCAGTGGCAGGAAGATGAAAATCTGTAACAAATGTAAAAGCCTCTCCCCGAGCATCTGCATTTTATAAGTCACTTGATATTTTTCATTTTAAATTACTCCAATAAATGTGGCTTGCTGGTCAATTGAGCAATAGAAGTGCTCCTGATGAGCTCTCGGGGCAAGACAAATAAGCAAGTTTCAGCAAAAGGGCTCTTAATGTTTCACAGGGATGATTAAAAAACCCTAAGCCAGCGTCGCTTCCCACGAGCTGCCAGTTCAGAGTCACCCTCCCAGGGCTTCCTCGAGGAGCTGCACCACTCAACCTTCAAAAAAAGCCATGCAGGGAACTTGGAAGAGAAGTTTGCTGTGATGGATTGGATGCAGCTGCCTATTAATACAGAAATGATGTGGGCACACGTGAGCGATTTCTGTCTCCAAGGTTTACAGGCAGCAGAAGACTCAGCTGATGTTGGTGCTGAAATGTGCTGCCTGCAGGCAAAGATTTCCATTACCAGCAGGTCAGTCACGTGGGCAGGGAATGAGAGGAAAAAAACACCCCAAAACTGGTAGAATGTTCAGCAGAGGTAATTAATTGGGGATCGATTCAGAAGTCATCTAACTCCTTTTAAGTTCACAGTGATAAAACCATGATGGATGGGATGGAGCAGGAGAAATTCCAGCCTGGCTGGGCACAACATGAACTCTGTGTGGGGGGGAGTATCCAGCCCGCCCCGAGACTTTCCCAAGCATGGGTATTGCTGGTAATTTTGGGTTTAATTACCACGAGTGACCCTCCTCTTTCCAGCAGTGTCGATGCTCTCGCAGCATCACAGGGAATAGGGGGGGGCTGAGGCTGCAGCCTCGTGCCTTGTTCCTCTGAGACAAGACTATTTAAAGCATGTCAATGGTAATGATTTAGAAACCACCTTTGTAAGCCACATCTTTTTTTTTTTCTCTGTCTGGACAATTTTCCCTGCCTCTGAAAGATGATCCCATTAATGCTGTTATGTCACAAGAGCATCCCTTCCCGTAATCCTGGTGGAAAAACTGCAACCATCCCCTGCTGGTTTTTCAGCACGGCATCCCTGGCTGCTGTCATGGAAAGAATTGCTCCAAAGGATTATTGCTGAGTGTCTGCTCTGCAATTTCAACCCATTTCCTCTCCTTCCTCTTTACCACACAGCTTTGCTGACCCTGGGAACCTCCAGTTGGGAATTCAGACAATCACAGGATGGTTTGGGTTGGAAGGGACCTTGAAGATCATCTTATCCAAGCCCCCCTGCTGTGGGCAGAGACAAATCCCACCAGACCAGGGTGCTCAGAGCCCCATCCAACCTGGTCTGGACACATCCAGGGATGGAGCATCCACAGCTTCCCTGGCTGACCTGTGCCAGGCTCTCACCACCCTCAGAGTGAAGAATTCAAGCTAAACCCCAGCTTGGCCTCACAGCAGAGGGCTTCCAGCCCCAATTCCCCAGTTAACAGTGTCCTCATTACCTCTCCCAAGCCACACAGAGCCAATTTCATCACCCTGAACCCTTCCCTTTAGTACCTGCTTTTCATCCAGTTACTGATGAAGCAACTCGACATGCAGAGGAGCATCCCTGCTGATGGTGACACAGGGAGCAGAGGGCAGCAGGATGGTGGCAGGTCAGATGCTTGTCTCCAAGGCTTGGATGGATCTGCACAAGCACTTGAAACCTGGGGATGAGCAGCAGATCACAACCAGGCAATAAATTCCTGCTGCAGAATTTCATATTCCCATTGCCCAGTTTTTGAGGTGTTGCTACAAACAATATTTTTTAAGCCTGCCCTGAGCTGCCCAGAGAGGTTGTGGAGTCTCCTCCCCTGGAGAGATTCCAGACTCACCTGGGTGTGATCCTGCTCTGGGTGGCACCAGATGGTCTCCAGGGGTCCCTTCCAGCCACTGCCAGGCTGGGATGCTCAGTAACGAGAGGGATCAAGACTCACTGGGCACACAGTGGAGACCCAGCCCAGTGTCTGAACGCAGAGCTTGGCATCAGCACACACAGCCCTGGCTGCTGCATTTCTTCAGAGCTAAAATAAAATAAAATTAAAATCATTAAGTTTCTTGTCACCTCCTGGGGGGAATAATGCATTTGTGTCTATTTATTGTGTGCTATCAAATAGCAAAGCAGCCCTGAAGCAATGGGGGCTGCCAGCTCACTGACTCTGCATCAAACCCCTCCCCAGCTGTCCTGTGATACCCCCTAATTCCCTGAAACCTCAGGATACCTGTTAAAACACGAGCAAAAAAAATAATCCTGGCTGCTGTATTTTGTCCAATTGATAATTCTTTCTGTTCAGGTGCTTGTTACATCTTGGTGCATCAGCATCAGCTGGGTCTGGCAGCTCAGAGCACGTAGCTGAGGTGTCATCAGGACACGGGGCTGAGAGCTATGGAGAGAAGAAAACAGGTTTGAAATTCATCTTTTATTGCCAAGTCACAAGGAAAGCAGACTCAGGGAAGAGATCAGCTCCTGGGTGAGTGCCACAGAGGTGGGGGTGAGTGGAGGTGCTTCTAAGCTCTGTGATCAGAAAGAACCTCGGGGTCTTTTGATTTTGGCCTCTATTTCTGCATTTTGAATTGGATATGAAAATACAGAATTATCAACCTTTCAGACTGCAATTCTCCACCATCATACTCCTCCAAACCAAACTGTTTGGCAGGGGGTTGGACTTGATCTTCAGAGGTCCCTTCCAACCCCGACCATCCTATGAGTCCAGAGCTTTTTGTGGTGGTTTTTTTCTGCAAGCATAGGAGTGTTTTGCAGCTCTAGGTAATAAAAATGCTTCAGACAGAGCTAACTGCCTCCCTCCAGAGACACCAGAGTCATTACAACCCTCTAACTTGATAGATTCTTATTTTCATTGGTTTTTTATTTAAAGAAAGAATAAACCCCCGTGCGCTTCGGGGCTGCCAGGCCAGGAAAGTGGATCTGAAATAACAAACCAATTTAATTTTGCAGCACAACTCCCCTCCCCGAGTCTTCCCCCCAAGAAAATCTGCTTGGAATTATAAATTTCAGGCAGCAACAAGCAACTCTGGGCAGAACATAATTAGATGATAATATACTATGTACCCAGTCCATAATGCATTACAAGCCATCACTTTTAGTTAGCTCAGTACTCTATCAACCAGGAAATCATTTCGAATGCAGCCCGTTCCTCTCTGTTACCACAAATGAAAGATGAAAGGTGGTTTGGAAGGGGGGAAAAAAAATAAATAAGCTTATTATGACCTAATAGTAGCAAGTGAATGAGAAAGTTTTAGCCTATGGATTCAGGCAGCCGGGCCAGGATCTGCTTCAGCACCCTGAGGCTGTATGTTGAATTACAGGGGCATTCAGCACACTCTGAAACTCTCTTCTCCCTCTTTCTGTGCAGTTCCAAGGTGCTATATCAGGGCTTAATTCCAGCCTTAAAAGAAAGGAACACGCTGAGCATGGGGTGAGCAGAGCAGAAGCCCAAACCTGAGTGCTCAGGCTGCCCAGAAACAAACCTACTGCACAAAAAGCCCCATTTTTACCCCTTTTTGCTCCCAATGTAAAGCTGTTTTCCAAAGGACATGTGTTTAGCTGGGAGGAGCAGCAGCAGTTTTGCTTCTGAGGTCCCACCACCCACCTCAGGTGCCTACATTTGGCTGCTCCCCCCAGTTTCTGTGGTTTGATGCACCCCAATGAACTGGTGCCAGCATCACTGGCCACAAGCTCCCCAGGATGAAGGGATGACAGCAAGAAATCATGGAACCAGAGCATTGTTCTGGTTGGAAAAGACCTTTCAGCTCATGGAGTCCAACCACTCCCCAAGTGCTGCCAGGGCACCACTAACTCATGTCCCTCAGCACCACATCTCCACAGAAAAAGTGTAAAAAAACATCTACCATCACCAAAAACATCTTTATTTTCCTTTTGCCTTCCTAAAACTTTAATGGTTCCCAAATCACTTCAAAATACATTTTGAAGGGGGAAAAAAAAAATAAATCTTCCTGCACAAAGATTTGGACTGTGCTAGTTCTGAGTCAGTTTTTATGGCCCAACTATCAAGTGGTGGTGATGGAAATGCTGACAAACTTTTAGCCCCTGTGGCCCCAGCTGGGCCCTCTGATAAAGACAGACATGAAACGAGGAGGAAATGGGACTTTCTGATGCTCCAGCTCTATGTGCAACAGAGTGGGGAAAAAAGCTGGATTTTCAGCATGGTTTTGCTTTTTCTCCCCGGCTTCTATTTTGACCCAATGGCTGGAATGTTTTAAATTAGCTTTGGCTATGTGCTAAGACTTTAAATTGTGAATATTTCAACATATATGAATCTTTAATATGCTGCTGCTCGGCTTAGCTCAGGAAAACTTGAGAAATCTCATGGAGCTTTGATCAAAAACATTGTTGATGTGATGTACCAGCAGAAGAACGAGCTCCAATTTGTCTCAGTGCACGCTTGCAATCAATTTAGCTTTGTACAAATGCAAAAATGTTCCCCTTGGGAATGTGCTAGGAATCTGATTTTTCCCAGTGCCTGTGGAGCACCATAAAGGGATCAAGTGACCCAACCCAGCACACATATGGGTGTTTCACTGCACCCTCTGTTAACATGTTCCCAGTTTCAAATACTGAAGGAAAAAGTACTTTTTTTCCTGTATGAAATAGCAAAAAAAAAAGAGGATTATCCAGTTTGGGAGCAGCGAGTTCACAGCTGCCTGGGTAGAGTCCGGCATGAGCACTCAGCCATGAGCACCTTGCTAATGAGTTTCATTAATTAGTAATAAACAGCAATGTTTAATTAGCACGATCATTACTAGGCATCAAATACTTTAATTACACTGGTGGAAAGAAGCCAGTTTGGGCTGAAGTTGGGTGGGAGGCTCAGCTCTCACCTGGAGTGCTGGGACGTGGCCACCAGCAGAGCCAGGGATGGGTTTTTGCCTTTGGTGCCATGGCTCACGAGGTTAATTAAACACTGATTGGGGTTTAATTGGCAGGGATGGGGCATTCTCGTGTCCATAAGTGGTGGTGGCTGCTGTTGGGTGGGAAGGTGTCCCTGGGGGGGGTCATCACTTGGATGAGATGATCTGCAGAGGTCCCTTCCCACCACGGTGGGATTCTGTGAAAGGTGAATGGAAACAAACAAAACAAAAAGCAAAAAGGCAAAAGTCTTTGCAGGCACTGTTCTAAACCATGCTGCTGAAGACAACCTATGGGTCCTTCCTCAGTTAACCACGAGGCTGGCCCCTGGCTGGTTCCTGGGTGAGGGTCCAGGCTGGATTCACCAGCCAGGACATCAGCTCAGTTGTTCCCTCACCCTGCATGCCAGGCAGTGCAGCCTCCCCGCAAACCACATGCTAAGCCCAGTCCCTTCCTCTTCCCTGCTGCTTTTTCTCCTCCAAAACACACCTTCAGACCTGTTTGCAGCCAGCTTTTCTTTCCCATCTGCACAGGGCCATCCCTTTGGCCACGCTGAGCCAAACCCCATCCTTCAGCTCAGGAGGTGTCTAAGTGAGGGATTCGGAGCTTTCTGGAGACAACCGTCTGCTGTGGCTGTTCCAGGGTGAACCCACAGGGAAATAACACTCTGTGTCAGCACCAGAGGAGATGTGAGTCCTTGGTAGCCACATGGCAGATGGGCTGGAGCAGACCCATCAGCTGCCTCCGTGCTGCCAGGCAGGTGAGTGGCTGCCTGTGTTGCCACCACACAGGAGAGTGGTGGGACGAGGCACTTGCTGGCTGAAAAGCAGCTGAACTGGGGTGAAATTGCAGCTCAACCCCTGGTTGGATAAACTGAGGTAGGCTGTGAACCCCTGGGATGGAACCCAGCAAAAGCCACCACTCTGGTTCTCCTTCACTCCAAAGCCTGTGCTTGGACATCGCCCTGCCCCAAAACTGGCTGCCCCAGACCCAGAAGGATGCTTTAGTGCACAAGAGTTGGGAAGCATCTTCCAGCCAATATTAGATTAGTTCAGGATTTTTTCAAGAAAACCCAAAGAAATTGTCAGTTAATCAAATCTTTCATGGTTAATTGGATTCATTACGTTGCTTTTCTCAAGACAGTGCTTTGAAATTGCTTGCAAACTTGCATTTTAGCCTTTTCTAAATAAGAATGTAGCCATTAAAAAAAAATCCAATACACCCCCAAATCAACCAGAACCACAATTAACAACATGCATGTGAAAGGAAAAAAAAGCCAACAAAACTATGATGAAAACTCTTAAAATAAACTGATTTTTTTAACTTAATGAGACAGGGACATCTCAAGATCTGTGTTCACAGGAGGAGAAAACTGCCACCTGCCCAGCTCCTGGTGATGCTGGTGTCTAGAAATGGGGGGGGATATGGTGCAAAGTGGCTGTGATGATGCACTGTGGCCACTCTTTCCTTCTTCACTCAGATTTGTGTATTCACTATCAACAGAAGTTTGGTTTTCGAGCCTTTTATCTCTTATCTCTCTTCCACAAAATCCATTTTGTTGCAGTGAATAAACCTAATGCATTCCCCACTGCAGTAAACACAGCGATTTTTATTTTATCTGCTTTTTTTTTTTTTTGACTGCATAATACAGCTATTTAAAAAGTGCTAATTGCTTCTTTTTTGGGGGAAAAAAAAGAAGTCTGCCTGAATGTTCCCATTCCAGCACAGAAGCAGCAGCCATCAAGATTGTTTGTCTGCCCTGCTCCTCTATTCTTCATCATCTCCAGTCATTCTGAAGTCTCCATTGAAAAAGTTGGGTAAATGAGTTAAAAAGCAGCCCTTTTAGAGCTGAGCTGAGTGGAAAACAGCAGGAAAAAACAGATTTTTTACTGCAGTTACACCTGGGTTTCTGCAGGGTGAGCAGAAAGAAAGCCCAGAAGCAGCTCCCCTGGATTCCTCTGCTAAAGGCTCATGAGCCAGATCTCCCCAGCTCTCACAGCAGCAGAAGATATTTGACAGGCTCTATGAATAAAGTTGTTGATTCACTGGAAAACATGGAAAAAAACCCCAAATCGTCAACTGAAACTGCTGACACGTCCTGGTCCTGCTGAATGCCACGTAAAAAGCGTTTTGAAGCATTGCAATGACTTGGTAGCCCACACAGAGGAATGAATTTCTCTGATTTGATGTCATGTACTCGAAATAAAAATGCCAAGTGCAATTTGGTGTTTTGAACAAAATACCAGATTTTATTTTGAATTATTTTGAAGCTGCTTTTTTTTTTTTTTTTAACACCACCCCCTCCCACTATCGGGGAAGATTTCTGCAAGTATTTTGTTTTCAGTGGGAATAGACTGAGGAAAATGAAAATATAAATCATGGAATCCCTCATCTTGAATGAAAACGTGTAAATATTTTGACTTCAGGCTTTCTTTTTGCTCTGGTGCCGGGGTTGTTCACAGGCAGGTGAGTACAGCAAAATGGAATGAAAGTCCTGAACACTGATGCAACTCTTCCCTTCCCTTGGGCCAATAAATGTGCATCTCTAGAGGTTTGCACCAAAGTGAACACAGCTTGGGGAATTTAGTTAGGAGGCTTTAAAAAAATCTGCATTTACAAGAATTTGTTCTGTTCAGGGGGGGTGTTTGAAAAACCAGCAGCTCTGAAGGGATAAAAACTCAGGGTTTGAAGTGGAACCTGGGTCTTGGAGCAGGAACAACTGACAATGCAACTGTAATATCTACCTCATCTGAAGAAAATAGTGCTGTAGGACAATTAAACTACTCTGGAATTCTTTGCTTTGTAGTTTTAATCCAGCTCCTTTTAGCATATTTTTACTAGGAAAGTTCCTCTTCAGTGAATCTCATTCTGGACATGTTACAGCCCAGAGCACTTCCTAGATGGATGATGCTCATTGGGGAAATAATTAAAACAGCCCTCTCTGCATACCCTTTGGCTCATTAAAGCACGTCCTTCACCTCAGCTTCATCACCTCCAGCAACATTCACCAAGCAAACGTGCTCCAAACCACCTCCCAACCTGTACTTAGAAGAGAAAGGAAAGCTCTCTGTCCTGTCCAGCGTTCAGGCCCTCATTATAATATTGTTAATTAATTTTATATATATTAATAATCTCCATCCCAGTCCAGTATTTAATGACAGGCAACCAAGCATCAGAAAAAAAACCCTGATGTCTACAAGTCTCATAAACCAAAGCCGTCAGTGGAAAGAGCTGCTCCAAGGTACAAAGTTTCTCCTCTCTTTTTCTTCTCCTCCTTCTTTAACTTCTCCCCTGTCCCGATAACACAATTCTGGGCCATTGTCCTGTTAATTCTGCAGAGACAAGAGATGGTGCCACCAGAGATGGTGCCAGTGCTCGGGGACTGTCACCTCCTCACCGTGTTCCAGAGGACACCGTGGTCCAGGAGAACCCCTGGGATACACCCTGGCTGAAAACGCTGATGGGAACATAGGGCTGCTTGTTTTGTTTTGTTGTTTTTTTTCCCCCCCCAAGCTTTCTGGATAATCATTTACTGAGCAGCTCAACCAGTTCCGCAGGGCTGCTGGTGCCAGGTGCCGCCCAGTGACCCGAGCTGAGTCCCTCCCCAGGGTGACACTCGCTGTTGCTGGGATCTCTGCTGCTGTGGGGCACAGCGGGTAGATAGGAAGGAGTTCTGCTGTGAGTTCTGCTGCTGGTCGATTTGCTACCCCCCCCCGAGGGCTTTTTTCCCCCTGCTCTGTGTGCGCTGGGAGGCTGCAGATTATCTCCGGTGCTCCCCAGGGGGCTCTTGCATCTGCACGTAAATGTGTGTTTTAATAGAAGCTCAAAGAATCATCTTCGGTTGGAAAAGACCTTCGAGATCCAGCCCAACCATCAATCCAGCACTGCCAGGGCACCACTGCCCCGTGGCCCTCAGCACCACAACTCCATGGGGGGCTTGGAAACCCCTCCAGGGGTCACGGGGACTCCACCCCTGCCCTGGGCAGCCTGGGACAGCCCTGCAGGGGGAGAAATTGTTCCTCAGCTCCAACCTCAACCTCCCCTGGCACATTTTCACATCAACTTTATGATTGCATCTAGTTTTTCGCAACAAATTCAACCTGTGCTTTCCTTCAGTGCCCGGCCAGCCCATCCTCACTTCACCAGCAGCTCCACAAGGACCTGTTTGCTTTGCTTCCCGGGGTTCCTGCTCCTTCCCCGCTGCACCGTGCTGGGAGGGGGCTGGCAGCGTGGTGACAGCCCCTGTGTCACCCTGCAGGGCACACGCGGGCCCCGTGTCCCCCTACGAGTATTGTGTGCATGGTCCCTGTGCTGCCGTGCAAGGTGCACA
>VYZU01083080.1:0-21817 GCA_013401355.1 Ceyx cyanopectus | reverse complement strand
ATAACCACTTTTAAAGGAGCAGACTTCAAAGTACTCCACTGCAAAAAGCACTGCTAATATAAATGCCTGTCTGTTCTAGAGACAATCATATATTCTTGTTGGTGAGATGAATCAAATTTGCTATTTAGGGACTTAAATACATTAATTTCAATGTCCCCTCATGCTTCTAGATTTCTAGGCTTTTATTTCAAATGTTCAGTTCTTACATATGACTGCTTAGTGACAATATTTGTACTGTTATAGCTTTGGAAAAGGCACTTTTGAGCTATATCCTTCCATTGATTTTTAAATCCTACCTATTGACTTCACAGAATTTATAGTAGGTTAATGTCCTACATATCTGGTGTGTTTCTAACACACATTTTTTTGCCCAGCCAGCTGCAGAACATCAGCTAAAGGAAGGTGTTGGTAAACTGTAATCACTTACCCAGATTGAATTCATTTCTATATTGTGTTAAAATAAATGAAGCACTCTTAAAGGCAGAAGTCTGTTTGCAAATTGCCTGGATGATACTAAAATTTGTTACCTTTTCAGAAACATCAACTACCAAAGACAGTAAAACAAATGCATTGATTGCTAGATCATGCTCAGAGAGACCAGGAAATCCCTGCAGCTTCCAGTATTTGTATACTGAAACAGTTGATAATAAAAAGCTAAGATTTTATTAGTGTGTATTTTTAAAAGCCCATAAAGAAGCTAAACTACAATCAACTCTTCAACTCTGAAGAATAATAAGTGCATGGAAGCTGGGTTTTGAGTACTAACCTTAAAAAAGGCAGTGAATTGCTTTTATCATACAAGAAAAACAATATCTGTGCAAATACACTAATTCAAAAATACACAAAAGCCTTACATCTTCAAAATCTGATACAAACACTTGCAGTGATATATCTTCATAAAGGTAGATGTAAATAATAACTGCATGAGAAAATTTGCAAACACTTTGCAGTTCTTCACTTAGCTTTTCAGAAATTATTTCAGCCTAGAGGTATAAACAAAGGCCTTTCAAGTCACATAATTTCGTGCAGAAGTAGGTGAGGAAAAGTTGAGGCTTTCAGATACCACAGGAGGGAACTCTGGATGTCATCTAATTCAAACTCCCTGGTCGCCTAGAGTGAGGTTCAAATTGCTTTTGAGTATTTTACATGGATGGGGATTCCACAACCTCTCTGGACAACCTGTGTCACTGCTTGGTCACCCTTGCAGAGAAAAAGTGTTTCCTTCTTCCATAGGTATAGTTTCTCCAAATCTCTCAATGTATTTCTTATTTGTTAAAGTATTCTAATTTGCTTAATTGCAGACATTCAAAAGATAACCATTGTTTCATTCACTGAAAACTTCTCCACAGACTCCAGGATTTCATGGTTAATATGTTGGAAAGTTTGTATAATACTTGGCCTTCAAGCCATAGGGTTTATTTTTAAGATATAGAGATTAATGTCGTTACCTCTTGAGGTCTTTTTGTACGGTCCCTTGTTCCCAGGCACAGGATTTCTATATACATTAAGAGAGTGATTGAGAACAAATGTTACATTAGATAATGTAGGGAGTAAAAATACCCATCATCATATGTATAACTATGTGCTATGAATGTATCTATTTTAATTTGGGGAGCTCAGTACATTTCTATGGCTTGTGCTGTGCAGAAAGTCAGGCAAGATGATTCTATGTATAAATCTGGCTTTAAATGCTATTAAATATATAAATATATTTACATCTGGACCTGTATTCTTAAGGACCCAGTTAAGAGTTTCTTCCAAAAGCCTTATCTGTGGTACTCGGAAATGGGAACCGTGACGTACATTATATGTGCTATCTCAGGAAACGAGCATTGTGTGGAAGAAATTCTTTCCCTTTAGTGCTCTATAGCATTTTGGCAGTATTCTGCCAGTCTCAGAAAGGTGACTGATAAGAAACAAATCTCATATTAAGATACCTGGGGCCTGAATTTTGAAAAACGTTAACCTTATACAGCACTATAAATGTTCAAAACATAGTAAGATGTCTTCTGTTGGAGCAATGTACAGAATTTGGGATAGAGACTCTAGTATGGAAAGTCAATGTCTCAGAAATATAGAATACACAATGAGTTAATGTCTATTAGAGGTTATATTAATGTAAAAATTACTTGCCTACCAATGCAGGGGTATCATTTCATCACCCTGTCTCCATTCTGGTTTCTTACTATTTCTTAAGTCATCCCAATAACATAACAACTAGCACTTCTTACTCTCCCTTTTAATTAGTCAACAGCCAAGTTAATCCTGTTCTTTCCTCTCTCTGATTTCAGTCGCACACATTGTTTCCCATCTGGTTCTCAATTCACCTCCCTTAAGTTTATAGTCTTATTCCTGGTGCAATTGACCATAATAAATAGATGAAAGTGATAGAACAGTCCTGCTCAGATCCAAATGGATAAAACATAAAGAGACATTTGTAGTTGTCTCTTCTGAGTATGTGCAAACAGCAAGTTTTCAATTATAACTTGATTGAATGGAAGCAGCTTTTCATGGGGCTGCCAGGTGTTCCTTCATATCGTCTTTCTCTTGAATGTGTAGACAGGTAATAATCTTAAAAGTTTTGAAGTGAACTTTCTGAAGTTCTATGAATAAGAAATGATAGACAAACTTGAGTTGGTACTGCCAACTACCTGCCTACAAGATAAAATAAGCAGTATGCAAACACATAATTTTTTCTAACATTCTGCAAGCCATCTAGCACCTTTCACTACATGATGGCTACATACAAAAGTTATGTCTGTAAATATGGTGTATTGCAGTGTTCTAAATGATTAAGGATGATAAGGACATATGCACAAGCCTGTACCTGAACCTGGGAAGTGCCTAAGAATAATAAATACTCATCTAGGAAGCAAAGGATTTAAGAATGTTTATTTTAGACTTATATTTACTAAAACTATGGTGCTATCAAGCCTAGCAAGCTTTTTCCCTATTTTAATCCCATTGCCACTGGTTATTTCTACTATTGCTCATACACATTCATCATACCTGGAGAATGCGTACACCTTGATATTTAGATTTACTGGAAGATTGTTTCCCTCAGTTTTACTGAATGGGTTTGTTTTTTTCAGCAGAGTTGCCTTTACTATAAGTGCTTATCAGGGTACTTTTCCACCTGCATGAGGTCAGCAGAATTTGGCTGCTACTTATGGAATTTCCCAAAAGATTTGGTATCAGAGTATTATTTATTTGCTTTTAGTATATTCTCTTTAATATCTCAACAAAGATTATTACAAGCAAGAGTATATTTAAAAAAAACTATGTGGAAGAGTCCCTTGGTCAATGTTAAGTAAACCCACAGGGCAGAATATAAGTGTGCATGTACAAGTGAAGTATCATCATCTAGTATTAACTTAATAGTTACTATAAATGTTGGAAAGGATCAATGCACATATTCTCTAGATTGAAATTAGAACAAGGGCTTAATTTAAGAAATCTAATCAGAATATAGGCATGGAACAACTTTTTTTTCTGTGTAAATGTAGTATATGCTTATGTGTCTGCCTAATCCATTTGTCTAAAAAAGATTAGGGTTTTGTTTAAGCTACTTTGATTTCCAAGAAGCCTTTGAAAATTAAGTCTTGCTCCTTATTTTTCTTTAAAATGTGTGCTGCCTTTATTGTTTTTGGAAAGTGTATCGTGTTAAAACAGCATAACATCTTCTTGCTGGATCATTCATGGATTGATAGAATTAAAAGCAGTATTTCAAGCATGGTCTTTGGAAGAAGGTCCTTTACTGATCAATGTATATGATTCTATATGCTTGAGCAGCTACCTTTACCATACAGTGATAGAGTTATGCAATATGCTTTGAGATACTAATTTAAGAGAGTTGCTTTGGTTTTTTTTTTAAATAGCATTGCAAGGACCTGATATTTTTTTCCCCATTTGAAGCTGTTATAATAATGCAACACCGATTTCTCTTAGCACCTAAAGATCATCTAATTCCATCCCCTGTGCCATAGGCAGGGACACCTTCCACTAACCCAGACTGCTCAAAGTCCCATCCACCCTGGTCTTGAACACATCCAGAGATGGGGCACCCACAACTTCTCTGGACAACCTGCTCACTGTCCTCATACTGAAGAACTCCTTCCTTACATCTCATCTAAATCTACCTTTTTTCAGTTGAAAGCCATTACACCTTCTCTGAGCACCACAACACCTTGTAGAAAGCCCCTCTCCAGCTTTCTTATAGGCCTCTTTAAGTACTGGAAGAACATAATATGCCTGCCCTGGAGCCTTTTCTTCTCTGGGCTGAACAACCCCAGAGAAAGTTGTTCAGGCAGAGAAGGAGACGTTAAAAAGCAATATATTATTATCACATATATTATGATTTAGTATTCTGAGAGAAATGGAAAATGAATGTAATTACATATCCGTCATGAATTCAGGGAACAGTTCACATTCAAGTATCTTGACTGTTTGCACACAGTGAGAAAAAGCATAAGTTATTTGGAACAGATATGTTGAGGTGTTTTTAGTACAGGTCTGGAGAATAATATTCTTCTGTTTAATGGCAGATTTTAGCATTGCATTCATATCTAGCTGCATGGTAATGTATTGTATGTCCTCATTGCTGTACCTTTGTGGATTAATGCTCAAATGCTGTTATCAGTGATCATGTTATTATTTTTATGTCACGTAACACTTTGCAGAATTTAGCTAATCAGATTGAGTATGGAATTATGCCTGCCTTTTGTATGCAAAAGAGCAGTTGTCAAGGTGTGTTATCCTTTTCAGGCNTGAGAATGTTTGTACAGAAGGCACTGTGGACTGGAATTAAGTACTAGCCATTTTGTGAAAGTGGTTGTGAATTAGAAAACATTTTTTTCTATATTAATATTTTTGCTAGAAATTAAACTGAAATATGAAGATGTGTATAATGTACATTGCACTGAATGATTCTGAATTATATTAATTTGCTTTTTTTGGTGGTGTTGTTTTCTTTTTATAATTGGTTCTGCCAGTGAGCTGTAACATATGCTTCTCAAGCTGCTGATTCAGTAACATGGATCCCAGGGCAATAAAACATAATGGGAAGAAGGACAAAAACAAGGGAAAAAAAAATTATCTAGAGAGAACATCAGAATCTGGGATGTGATAATTTGCTAACACTTCGAATTATCCACTTTTTTAGAAATATAGAAAGGTCAGATTTTCAAATAATTGGTCTTTCAGCTAGGAATAAATTGTCCCTGTATGTTTTTTTGAGAATCAAGAATGTGAAAAGTAGATGAAGACTTCAGGGAAAACTAAAAAATATTCAAAATAAAACTCTTCCAAAAAAAAAAAAAACAACCCCAAAAGCAAGGCTACTAAACAACCTTAGTGCTATCTAAAGAGTGAGACCAGTGACTTCTGAAAATCTTGATGATGTGTAATATTCAGATTATATGTAATTCAGATGATTGGACTTTCTCTTGTGTTTCAGGGGTCTTGAAATTATACAATAGTAGTTACTTCATGAAACTATTCATCTGTGTTTTGTTTTAATATATGAAGAGCTTGGAGGCTTTTCAGTACTTATGAAGCACTTGAGAGGTGAAATGAAATAGTTTCATTGTAAGTGAATGTGTATTTTTAAATTTTATTTCCATTTTGTGTAGGGATTTTTTTTAAACTGCTTTCCTGTTGTCAAGGGGTAGCAATTCCCTTTTGGGTTTTTTTTAAAAAAAGGGAGAGAACCCAAACCTTTTCATTTTTTTTAATCCTGCCTGTGGGGGTGGGGCCAGGCCGGTCAGGGACAGGGAGGAATGGTGGCGGTGGGAAGCATTGGGGTGATGAGACAGGGCAAGCCTGGANCATACTGAAGAACTCCTTCCTTACATCTCATCTAAATCTACCTTTTTTCAGTTGAAAGCCATTACACCTTCTCTGAGCACCACAACACCTTGTAGAAAGCCCCTCTCCAGCTTTCTTATAGGCCTCTTTAAGTACTGGAAGAACATAATATGCCTGCCCTGGAGCCTTTTCTTCTCTGGGCTGAACAACCCCAGAGAAAGTTGTTCAGGCAGAGAAGGAGACGTTAAAAAGCAATATATTATTATCACATATATTATGATTTAGTATTCTGAGAGAAATGGAAAATGAATGTAATTACATATCCGTCATGAATTCAGGGAACAGTTCACATTCAAGTATCTTGACTGTTTGCACACAGTGAGAAAAAGCATAAGTTATTTGGAACAGATATGTTGAGGTGTTTTTAGTACAGGTCTGGAGAATAATATTCTTCTGTTTAATGGCAGATTTTAGCATTGCATTCATATCTAGCTGCATGGTAATGTATTGTATGTCCTCATTGCTGTACCTTTGTGGATTAATGCTCAAATGCTGTTATCAGTGATCATGTTATTATTTTTATGTCACGTAACACTTTGCAGAATTTAGCTAATCAGATTGAGTATGGAATTATGCCTGCCTTTTGTATGCAAAAGAGCAGTTGTCAAGGTGTGTTATCCTTTTCAGGCTTTGACATAGAATGTGAGAAACCTGAATGATTACTCCTTCATGCCACCTATTTCTACATTTTCATGTAGTAAAATCAAGTTTCCACAATTGATAGCTAGTCAGTTCAGAATATTAAGTAACTAGGTTTTTGATCATGCAGTAATGTAAATTTCATGCAATGATTCCTGGAAACCAATAAATATCATGTTATGTGGAAATGTGCAATGAAAGGTTGATTTTTATAACACATTATAAAATGTTGAATGTGAATAAAATACCTTATTTGCAAAATTAGTTTACTTTGTATCAATTTGTACTTTTATGCTGTAGTGTAATAAAAAAAAAGGTAATATTGACCATTAACGTAAGTAGATTCTACGTACTTTGATTAAGAAGCACATTTTCTTATGCTATCAATATTATATTTGCAGTCCATGAGAATGTTTGTACAGAAGGCACTGTGGACTGGAATTAAGTACTAGCCATTTTGTGAAAGTGGTTGTGAATTAGAAAACATTTTTTTCTATATTAATATTTTTGCTAGAAATTAAACTGAAATATGAAGATGTGTATAATGTACATTGCACTGAATGATTCTGAATTATATTAATTTGCTTTTTTTGGTGGTGTTGTTTTCTTTTTATAATTGGTTCTGCCAGTGAGCTGTAACATATGCTTCTCAAGCTGCTGATTCAGTAACATGGATCCCAGGGCAATAAAACATAATGGGAAGAAGGACAAAAACAAGGGAAAAAAAAATTATCTAGAGAGAACATCAGAATCTGGGATGTGATAATTTGCTAACACTTCGAATTATCCACTTTTTTAGAAATATAGAAAGGTCAGATTTTCAAATAATTGGTCTTTCAGCTAGGAATAAATTGTCCCTGTATGTTTTTTTGAGAATCAAGAATGTGAAAAGTAGATGAAGACTTCAGGGAAAACTAAAAAATATTCAAAATAAAACTCTTCCAAAAAAAAAAAAAACAACCCCAAAAGCAAGGCTACTAAACAACCTTAGTGCTATCTAAAGAGTGAGACCAGTGACTTCTGAAAATCTTGATGATGTGTAATATTCAGATTATATGTAATTCAGATGATTGGACTTTCTCTTGTGTTTCAGGGGTCTTGAAATTATACAATAGTAGTTACTTCATGAAACTATTCATCTGTGTTTTGTTTTAATATATGAAGAGCTTGGAGGCTTTTCAGTACTTATGAAGCACTTGAGAGGTGAAATGAAATAGTTTCATTGTAAGTGAATGTGTATTTTTAAATTTTATTTCCATTTTGTGTAGGGATTTTTTTTAAACTGCTTTCCTGTTGTCAAGGGGTAGCAATTCCCTTTTGGGTTTTTTTTAAAAAAAGGGAGAGAACCCAAACCTTTTCATTTTTTTTAATCCTGCCTGTGGGGGTGGGGCCAGGCCGGTCAGGGACAGGGAGGAATGGTGGCGGTGGGAAGCATTGGGGTGATGAGACAGGGCAAGCCTGGACATGCACACAGACAGAAACGGAAAAGAGGTGTGGTTTTCGAGAGAGGTAACTGGCTCTTGCACTCTGCTTCGTGGCCGATTTTTTGTCCCCACTGTAGCAGACTGAGCCTTCTCCTGCGAGCCATTTCAGCACCAGGTTTTTTCTGTGGGAACATCCCTGTTGGCTGTGTATTTCGTGGGTTCATCTGGTGTTTTCATCCCCTGAGACTCTGTTTTCTGCTTGAGGAAGAAAGCTCGGAGCAGGAATTTCTTTTCCTATTTCGGGCCGCCCTAGTGGCATTTCCCCCTTTCGGGGAAAAAAGTTCGGCAGCGCGTTCAGGCGGTCTCTGCTGGTTGGGGGGAGGGATCAGCTGTTGGGGTCTGTCATGTATATACATATATATATTGTTGGTTCAAAGTACTGATTATACATTTTGTTGCCTGGTTTTGTTTTTGCATTCTACTAATTGTGCATTTTTTGCTGTTTGGTTTTGCACTCTCTGACAAGTGTTCTTTTTCCCTTTTTTTCCCTATATATACACTATTTTAATAAATTCTTGTCTCCTTATAAGCCCCTGGTCTCACATTTCATAAAATTTAAGATAATACCTGTCCAAACTAGGACACTGTTCACTACATTAAAAGGAAAAGTAAAAGTAATACCTTGTTAACATTTTAAATCCTTGTTAACCTAGTTTGATACATTAGCTCAGTAAAAAGTGCAGCTCTGACTAGATTATCTCATGTAAGATTAAGGTCTAATTGTGAAGAAACATATTCCTTCATAATATGTTTCCTTTAAGCCCTGTAAACTCATGCCATGAAAACATAAGCCAACTCTGCATCAACTATTTTAAACAAGTATGTGATAGGCAATTCCTGCTGACAGATCTGTGGAAGTCAAAATTTCTGAAAAATGTTATTGAAGCTTAAATGTTCTTTGCCTGGGTCTCAAAATCTTCTGTGACTCTGCTTAGGAAGTTGCACCATTTTCCTCTTCCATTGAGTATNAACACACAGTGGAGAGAGCTGGTTCATGCCTAAAGAGCTCTGATGCCAGTTTAACCAGATCTTAGTCTGTTTGGAATGCACTGTAGACTAGTAAGAACAGATCAGCCCCACACTGATTTGTTCATTTTGGAGAGGGCAAGGTATGAAATGGTTAAGACTTTTAACACTAGAAACAGAGCAGATCTTGCAAGAAAAACGTAAGTATTTCTGAGTTAGTTTTTATGTTCCATTGGAAGAGAATATAAAAGTGACTATAAGAGTTGGTGCTATGAGCTGAATAAATTTTGAGGTACTTAGTAACAGCAACTGGAACATCCCTTTTCTCCCCAGTAGGTGAGAAGTGGAATTGAAGATCCTAGGACTGAATAGGCTAAGCTGGGTCTAAATATCTGAACTTAAAAGGCCTTAAAGCCTTTGTTGATTAAAATACACAAAAGCATCAGAGCAAAGATTTCTTTCAGTACAGTGACCTTGTATGGTCCATTGACCTTATTACTATCAAACTTAAATCTCTTTCTGCTTATAGTCCTTCTCTCAGATGCAGAGGCTCTGGGCTATATCTCAAGTGTTGTAAACCAGGATCACTCCTTTGAGAATGTCAGCTCACATCAAGTGAAGATCAGATCTGATGTTTGTACCTCAGCCTCAGACAAATGGAAACATTTTCTAGCATTGTTTGACTATATGATATGAAGTGAAATCTAGTAAGGATTCCAGTCAGTGCTTCCAATTCATCTAAGGATATTTGAGCTGAGGTCAGTGATGACTTCTCCAATTGGCTTCAGGGTTATTTTTCCTGTGGAAAAAAAAAAAAAAAAAAAAGTAAAAATTNCCTTCTCCTGCGAGCCATTTCAGCACCAGGTTTTTTCTGTGGGAACATCCCTGTTGGCTGTGTATTTCGTGGGTTCATCTGGTGTTTTCATCCCCTGAGACTCTGTTTTCTGCTTGAGGAAGAAAGCTCGGAGCAGGAATTTCTTTTCCTATTTCGGGCCGCCCTAGTGGCATTTCCCCCTTTCGGGGAAAAAAGTTCGGCAGCGCGTTCAGGCGGTCTCTGCTGGTTGGGGGGAGGGATCAGCTGTTGGGGTCTGTCATGTATATACATATATATATTGTTGGTTCAAAGTACTGATTATACATTTTGTTGCCTGGTTTTGTTTTTGCATTCTACTAATTGTGCATTTTTTGCTGTTTGGTTTTGCACTCTCTGACAAGTGTTCTTTTTCCCTTTTTTTCCCTATATATACACTATTTTAATAAATTCTTGTCTCCTTATAAGCCCCTGGTCTCACATTTCATAAAATTTAAGATAATACCTGTCCAAACTAGGACACTGTTCACTACATTAAAAGGAAAAGTAAAAGTAATACCTTGTTAACATTTTAAATCCTTGTTAACCTAGTTTGATACATTAGCTCAGTAAAAAGTGCAGCTCTGACTAGATTATCTCATGTAAGATTAAGGTCTAATTGTGAAGAAACATATTCCTTCATAATATGTTTCCTTTAAGCCCTGTAAACTCATGCCATGAAAACATAAGCCAACTCTGCATCAACTATTTTAAACAAGTATGTGATAGGCAATTCCTGCTGACAGATCTGTGGAAGTCAAAATTTCTGAAAAATGTTATTGAAGCTTAAATGTTCTTTGCCTGGGTCTCAAAATCTTCTGTGACTCTGCTTAGGAAGTTGCACCATTTTCCTCTTCCATTGAGTATGTATCCGGGCAAAAAAAATAAAACAAAAAGTATATTTAACATATAAGTGTTCCAAGTAGTCAGACTTGATATAAACCAGACTTGTCCAAAAGAATGAGAGTATAACCAGTGATTTCCATGGTTTTCTTTAACCTGGAGATTACTATGGGATTTCTTGCATATGTATTTCTCACTGAGTATTAGCATTGAGATCCATGTGAGAGAAGTCTACAGGATCATGTAATTATGACGGCATTTTATTTTTATATGTAGTGCAGGCATGGTAAATATGCAAGCAAAGCAGTAAATAATTTTACACTGCCACATTGATATGTTACTGTATTAGTCTGAGGAACAGGAAGAGAATAGAGATTGATTCTGGCCAGTGGTAGCTGGGCAGCAGTGGGACCAACAGTGAGTTGAAAGTCCTAAGAGTGTCAGAAGTGGGCACCAGGAAAGACAGATGCTAGTGGAATGGTTTTGTTGCACCGGCTACCAGAAAACACACAGTGGAGAGAGCTGGTTCATGCCTAAAGAGCTCTGATGCCAGTTTAACCAGATCTTAGTCTGTTTGGAATGCACTGTAGACTAGTAAGAACAGATCAGCCCCACACTGATTTGTTCATTTTGGAGAGGGCAAGGTATGAAATGGTTAAGACTTTTAACACTAGAAACAGAGCAGATCTTGCAAGAAAAACGTAAGTATTTCTGAGTTAGTTTTTATGTTCCATTGGAAGAGAATATAAAAGTGACTATAAGAGTTGGTGCTATGAGCTGAATAAATTTTGAGGTACTTAGTAACAGCAACTGGAACATCCCTTTTCTCCCCAGTAGGTGAGAAGTGGAATTGAAGATCCTAGGACTGAATAGGCTAAGCTGGGTCTAAATATCTGAACTTAAAAGGCCTTAAAGCCTTTGTTGATTAAAATACACAAAAGCATCAGAGCAAAGATTTCTTTCAGTACAGTGACCTTGTATGGNAAAAAAAAAAAAAAAGAACACACATCAGAACTACTACCATGTCAATATTTACTTTCTTTTGACATGTGTTGTTGGCTTAATACCAAGTAGTGTACTTAAAATTGAATATCTCCCTTCTACAAATTTATCTGTCATCCCTTAAGAATAAGCTGCTTTTATCCTGTATTACACCAATGAGTTTCATACAGTATTCTTCTTGTATCCTTGTATATCTGTGATAAGATTGCAAGATATCTTTGAATCTGTGAAAAGATGGTGAGCCCTGTGTCCTCTCAGAACTGTGTCATGGTATCTTCTACAGGAAGAAGGAAAAATAGACTATAAATAGAGCTGAACACACAGCAATATAAACAGTAAACCTTAAAATGGTAGAAGGTTTCACATGGTATTTGTTATTCAATTTATAATGAAAGTTAAAGAACTAGTAACTAAAGTGAAACAAAATGGGTAAATATTATGGCAATACTGAAGAGATAAAATGGCTGAGAAATGCCTTTGATAGTATAAACCTATGGAGGTTGTCATACAACACACAGGGAAAAGCTTAAGATTAAAACTGGTCTAAACCCAAGTTATATGTACATGTGTTCTTTGTAACTTGAGAGAAGGTATACTGCCATATGACTAGTCAGGCATTGAAATATCTAATACCTATAAAAATGCAACTGTGGTAGTCCAAACTGGAATATGACATCCAGAGAAATGGGGGATAGAGATGCATGGAGATTGCAGTCTGTATCTACCAGAAACAAGTTGACATTTCTAACTGTATTACTGTGGTTTTCCCCTGAATACTAATAGAGCTCAGTATAAGAATTCATAAAGATGGATTTTTCTCTAGCCTGGGTGATAGGTAGGTGTTTATCAGTGTGGGACTATACATGAAAGATGGTCAAATTAGCTGAGTAAGTTTCCCCATATGTCATGTGTCACTGCATTTCCTAAAGTGAGACATCATTGCATTATCTCAAATGAAGATGCAGAACTATGATGGGAGACTGCTGTGGTTTAACCCCAGACAGCAACTAAGCCCCACACAACCACTCACTTACCCCGAGGGCGATTAGGGAGAGAGTCAGAAGGGCAAAGGTGGGAAAACACGTGTTGAAATGAAGACAGTTTCATAAGTAAAGCAAAAGCCGCACACACAAGCAAAGCAAAACAAGGAATTAATTCAGCACTTCCCATGGGCAGCAGGTGTTCAGCCATCTCCAGAAAGCTGGGGTCCACCATGCCTGATGGTGACTTGGGAAGACAAAGGCCATCACTCCAAATATATCTCTTTCCTCCTTCTTCCCCCAGCTTTATATGCTAAGCTTGAGGTCATATGGTATGGAATATCCCTGTGGTCAGCTGGGGTCAGATGTCCTAGCTATGTCCTCTTCCAACTTGTTGTACACTCCCAGCCCACTCATTGGCGGGGCAGAAAAGGCCTTGACACTGTGTTAAGTGCTGCTCAGCAATTATGAAAACATCCCTGTGTCATCTGTTTTCAGCACAAATCCAAAACATAGCAGCATACCAGCTACTGTGAGGAAAATTAACTCTATCCAAGCCAAAACCAGCACAGAGACCTTGATATCCAAGTGCTACTTATACAGTGAGCATGAAAAATTAGCTCATAACTAGAGCACAAAGTTCATATTTTCAAATTCTAGGAGGATGACCTTATAATGAACACTGACTGAGTTCACTTTCTGGACTGTGCCATTCATAAAGCGCTTGTCACACTCTCCTAGCACAACATAATCATGGCCCTGTGAGTGAGTAATAGCCTTGTATTCATAGCAAGACGATTTATTATCCTATATGTAAAATGACAACTTCATTATCATTCACTATTATAAAATAGCAGGGAAAGTAGTAGTCAAAAGGCAGCTTTCAAAATAATTCTTTTTACAGTATGAAAATCCAATACAGAAATTTGTGGCATGTTAACATTTTTATTAATCTTTGAACTTGGTGTTTCACGTCATACTTCACTGATGCTTCATCATCAGATTTAGAGAGAAAAATTTGTAGTGACTGATTGCAGCACAGTGGGTTCAAACAGATATGTACCTCCTAACTGTGTATTTTTAGATTGGCAGAATTCTGCCCCAGTTACTTTGCTGGACATCTAAGGAATTGACTCCATGATGTGCTATTTGATGCAGGTTTGTAAACTAATGTCAGATGTTTAGTTCTGGTCACAGTAGAGCACAAAATATTTGTTAAATTAATGGTCTTCTCATGATTTTTGCTGTTATTTCCATGAGTTCTTCACCATCCATATGCAATAAGCAACTGTTCATTTAGCTCCTACTGGTATTACTGCCTTTTCAGGATAAGAAGAACAGTGTCAGAATAATTATATTTACACAACTTCTCTGTCATCAATATTTCTGAGAAAACAACTTTTCAGAATACATTAATTTTCTTCAAATGACATGTGTTGATGCCAATCATTTTATACATGTAGAATAAGTTAAAATGGATGATTGACCATCATAGGTAATATTAAGTGATATAAAACAGATTACTAATAAGATGTGATCTGGTCAGTTGTTTGAAAATCCTTCATAGTATGTCATGATTGGCATTATTAACTGGGAAGGAGAGTGAAGTCCATTGGGAGAGAGAAACCACAAACGGTCCAGTTTACAGAAGAAAGATAGTAACAGCATGAAGGTGAAAGAGCTTATAGAACTTCTATTTTTTTCCCCCCCATAATATTTAAGTGGGTTACTAAAATAACTTTTCTATACCAGTTCTCTTTCCAGAGACCATTTAGCGTTATGGGCAAGCCTCAGCCAGCATGCTTCAGGAATCCCTGATGTAGCCCGCCTCAGGAACTAGTTTCTAAGTTTGTTATTAAATTAAACAAATCTCATGAGTGGTACAGGCTCCTGCTGCAATGTGATGCTTTTTGCATCAGAGAAGGTGTCTGTCAGAGAGAGTTGTTTTCATTCCAATACTGTTAGGACTTAATAATGAATAATCCATATGATGAATTGTAAGACAGAAAATTATGCTGAACTAGCAAAACAGTTTATTAGGAAAAAAAAATCCTCTTGTAAATCTTACATAAAAATAAATTCTTATGGGGTATGAGCACTTCAGGGTCTCTAAAATGGTAACTGTTACAACACCCTTATGACCTTGATGGACTTGGCTGTGCTGGGTTAACAGTTGGACTCAATTATCTTAAAGGAGTTTTCCACCCTAAATGATTGTATGACCTAAAGATGTTTTCTGTTTTCCTTCTTTGTAGATAGTGGGACTACAGTGAAAGGAGTTTGCAAAGACTAAAAAAGACAGGCTATCATGGTTTAACCCAGCAGCCAGCTAAATACCATGCAGCTGCTCACTCAATTCTCCCATCCCACCAAGAATTGGGGAAAAAAAACTAAAATTCATGGGTTGAGAAAAAGACAGTTTAATAGGACAGAAAAGGGAGGGGAATTAATAATAGTAATAACAAGTGATGCACAATGCAATTGCTCACTGCCTCCCAACTGATGCCCAGACAGTTCCTGGGCAGCAGCCCCTGGCCAGCTTTCATTTTAGTTTATATACTGAGCATGACATCCTATGGTATGGAATTGCCCTTTGGCCAGTTTGGGTCAGCTGTCCGGAATGTCTCCTCCCAGCTTCTCTTTCTCTCTCAGCCTATTTGCCAGTGGGGTTATGTGAAAAGCTGAAAAGTCTTTGACAATGTAATCACTCCTTAGCAACAACTAAAATATCAATGTTACCAACATATTCATCCTAAATCCAAAACATACTGTACTAGTTACTAAAAGAAAATTAACTTGAAACCAGGACCTTCTGTATTCCAGCAGAGAAGTGTAACTGCTGGACTGTCCTTCTTAAGCCTTTGTCAAAGACAGAAATTTTTGCCAAGATAAATTTCCCCAGTCAGAGAACAGTTATATATATTTTATTTTTTTTCCAAGAGAACATACAAAGACTTAAGAATTCTCTCCCTGACCAATTGTATGACACTTTGAATAAATCTTCATATGCAGTAATACTCAAGGACCTAAGTAATACATCATATTTGATCTGACCAGGCATAAATCATTTATTCATGATATATCGTTCATAACTTGATTCATTGACTCATCTTTAGACAAGACAAGGTCAGCAGAAAAAAATGATTAAGCTTTTTGCCTGCAGGAAGAAGCTTAAACAACAAATTCATCTTCACATCTGACCTCATGAAACTTGACAGAAGATTTTAAAAATAGAAATAGACATAAAAAGCCAACTTTTACCCCCAATTACACTAGTTTAAATCCACAGTCACTCTACTGATTACAGAGTAAAAGGGAAAAGCCTGTACAAGTCAGTGGAATCACTGTGGAGTTTGTACCATCAGGAAAGAATTTGACTGTAATAGGGAACTTAGACATTTAAAGTTGAAAATAATGTGCCTACATATTTTATCGGATCAAAGATAGCAAGTCAGACTCTGTACCCATTCTTATAATTAATGATCTGGCAAGATAACATGGAATTTGAGACAAGTCTGAGCTATCTGGCAGGCTGAACTAAATGGCCTTGATTTACAGTTAAAGCTATTGGCATTTCATTTCAATGTACCTACTCCCTCCTGGAACATGAGTGTCCTTGAAAGCAGTGTCTATAGAATGGGTCACAGTTTTGTTTAAATAACACAATGCGAGAGGATGTAATTTCCCTGCAGTATATCCATGGCCCCAGCACTCTGTCCTGAGACGTTTGCCAAGCCTTTCCTCATAGAAGAGGACAAAGTGTTCCTCATTCTCTTGCAGCACTGATAACACTTGTTGTGGAATAAATATTTTGAAGAGGAAATGATGCCACATGTCAAGTCAGGTAAGGCAGACCCTTCAAACTCATTCAAAATTGCCTAAGTGTCCAGAGGGCACATTAATACTCAAATAAGCAACTATGCATTTATTTTTAAGTTAAACAATCTAAAGTAAAGTGTCAAAATTGAACTTGATTCCATTTGGTAGAAATCTCAACTTATTTGCTGATCTCAGAGTGATTGAATGCCTTATCAGCAAGTAAAACTTTAGAAAGGGAGGGTCAATAAATTTGAAATTAATTTCTATTTGTTTTTAAGATGGAAACACATGATAGTGAAAATAGCTAGAATCAGCATTTTATATCTGTGAACCTGGAAATGGATACAAGCAAAAAACAAGGACATGTTAGAAAAGAAATGTGCTTTAAGATAGCTGAGGAGGGTTTATTTGCAGAGGGATTTTGAGGGGGCATCCTTTCTTTTGGGGTTTTTATATTTCAGACTCTGGTATTACAGTGTCCCACCAAATGTTATTATTAGAAGGGTGACCAGGAGAGTCCATGAGCAGTGCATTTCCCTTACATAACATTCCAAAAATATGTGCTAAATAAACTAGCCTTTAAAATTTATCATTTCTTTGCTTTGTGATTGTGCTTTGGGCAGTTGCATAAAACATAGAAATATATCAGCTTAAGGCATGTAATTATATTTTCTTATATCACAGTACTCACAAAGAAATCTAGCTGTATTTAATTTTTCTATGAATAAACATTTTCATAAATTTAATGAGTTTAAAGGTAAATTCAACTTAGGCAGCTCATGTAAGTACATTAGTGTCCACACACTAAAAAAAAAACAGAGCATGACAGCTAAAGCAAGAATTCAGAGTCCACTCTTAACTAAACCCACTTATTCTGTGAACTTCCACCAACAGGCCTTCAATAAGTCATCACACAAAACACACTCATGATATATCCAAACCTTGTAAAGTAACCATTGTGCTTCTTTGATCATAATGTTCTAATTTCCATTAAACCTTTTTTTTTTTTAATGTTTTATTAGAAATTATTTAAGTTCTAGTGGTCTGGCTGACATGATAGCCTCTTTGTGGCTTCAAATGACTGATGTCGTCTGCAGTGCAGGAATTCACTCTATAAAATGCTTCCATCCAAGGCAGCAGTTACTAACCATTGTGTGGATGAGCTGTGCAAAATTCCAGTGTATCAATGTGAGTTGCCGTTCAAGGGGAAGAGAACACAGGTAGGGCACCTACCTAGCTCCTCAAGGCTGAGCAAAGAGAGGTCAAGGGCCAGTTTGTCCCAGGGAGAGACTGGGAAATGAACCAAAACTTAATTGGGAAGGTGGAGTTTTCTTCCATGTTAAACACACCACATTTTTGTTCCAATTAAATTATTCTGCCCTGTGTATCCTGATAGCCTCATGACCTGTACACAGAATGACCTAAAGGAAGGGGGGCAGTGGCTCCCAGTGCTACCATGATCACTTAGCAATTCCTTAAGAAAATGGGCTAGGAGGGCAGCACACTGATTTTGCCTCAGTGAGAATCACCAGAAGGATTCACTTTTGGAAAGAAAGGCCTTTCTGTGAAGCCTTTAGCTTTACATTTGAATACTGTACCTCATCCTGCATAACTGTCACATCATATAGATCCTAAACTTACCCTGAAGTCTGATCTATTTTAAGCAAGAGAGACATAATCATTTGTTCAAAGTTAGCCTGTTTGTTTCTCTTCTGTTTTTCTTTATAACTTCTTATGCATAAATTTCCATTCTGGTGTCATTTAAATTCCTACAGAAGATTCCTAATTGCTTTCAAGGACATTGTGGCTTGACGCTATCCTAATGACATCTTCCATTATTGCTTTTCTATTTCTCACCCATTCAAATGAGGTGATACACTGATACTGTTAAACAGCTTGAATGAAGTTCCTAATAAAACTGCACTGGTTTTGGCGGAATAAAAGTTTCTGTAATATTGCAGTATCACAGAGTATCACAGAGTATTAGGGGTTGAAAGAGACCTTTGAGATCATAGGGTTCAATCTCCCCTGCCAGGCAGGATCATAATCTGAGTATAATCTAACACAGGTCACAGAGGAACGCATCGAGGCGAGTCTTGAAAATCTCCAGAGAAGGAGACTCCACAACCTCCCTGGGAAGCCCGTTCCAGTGCTCTGTGACCCTTACTGTAAAGAAGTTCTTCCTCATGTTAAGGCAGAACCTCTTGTGTTCTAGCTTATAACCATTCCCCCTTGTTCTATCACAGGGCACAAGAGAAGACGCTGTCACTTTCCTCTTGACACTTAGCCCTCATATATTTATAAACATGTATCAAGTCCCCTCTCAGTCTTCTCCAGACTAAAGAGCCCCAGGTGTCTCAGCCTTTCCTCATAAGGCATGTGTTCCAGTCCCTTAATCATCCTTGTAGCCCTCTGTTGGACCCTCTCGAGCAAATCCCTATCTCTCTTGAACTGGGGAGCCCAGAACTGGACACAATACTCCAGGTGAGGTCTCACCAGTGCAGAGTAGAGGGGGAGGAGAACCTCACTCAACCTTCTGGACACACTCCTCTTGATGCACCTCAGAATACCAATATTGTCCAGTTAGACTTTACTATTATCTCACAATTACTTTCTCCATCATAAAGCCTTTCTGTGTAGTATTCTTGTCAATGCCTGTGAATTTCTTGGTAAACCAGTGCTGCAGTACCTTAGCAAATTTGCTTCTACATTTCAGTTCATTCCCATTTTACCGATTGCAGAATATTCATTCTGCACTGTTTTTTTCATGCTATAAACATTGTATGAAGTCACACTCTTTCATAGTTAATTTGTGGTATTTTAAAATGCTGGAATTTTAGACCAAGGCTTCGTTTGCTTAGCATTGGTGATATTACATTTCCTGAAAATTTACCTATACAATACCCTTTAACTTGATGCATTTACTTATGTGGACAAAGTATTTACTTTTATTTATAATATAAGATGCCAAATTGAACAAATTGATAAACTAATAACCTTAGTCCAGGAAAGCACAATGATTCCTATTCAAGCCTTTTCTACCATATTATACACACAGAAGAAACCTGTTTCACAGGTCACTATTAAATTTATATAATCCCATCACAAAGCAAAGCTACTCATTGCTAACAAAAAAAAAAAAAAGAAAAAAAAAAGGAAAAGAAAAAGAAATAAATTGTCATTAACACACCTGTTCAGTCAGCATGACTGTCTTTATTTCCCAATTGCTGTTCAGAACAAAAACTATTAATGCTAAAACATGGTGCTCAATGGATAAGGTCAAATTCATTCAGTAGCTGTCATGACATTATAATTAATGAGAGTTCTGTGTATGGCAAGAAAGGAGAATATTGACCCATTAATACACATTTGAAAATCAAAGACCATTTATCTCCCAGTAATTACAGTGCATGTTCAACGTTACATGATTTTTTCCCCCTTAAATGAAAGACAGAAAAACCATTTAAAAAATAAACATGGTTGAATCTATAAATTATATCTGAAAGTCTGAAACTTGTGCAGCATTATTTCAAACCAGAACAGGAAGATCACAGAGGGACAAGATCTGGAGCAGCTGGAACAGTACAAAGTTCTGTTCTGACTTGCAGGTTGGTAAGTTCTTTATCATACACAGTAAGTGTTATTGTTACATTATATGTGTGGGGAAATTAAGTGGAAATGTAATACCCAGAGCTGTTTGTGAGAACTTTGGAAAAACCTCCAAGATGTTCAGTACACTGTTGATTTCATAAAAAGCAGTGCTTTTCTGCACACCACAGGGTGGTCTATGCAACATAGAGAAACTTTAAATCAGCAGAAAGGTTCTCACTTTGTTCTGCCATTAAAGACAGAGCACCCAGCATAACTGTCACCCTAGAGGCCCATCTAGAGTGGGTATCAAACTGGGAGAGCCACAGGTTGTCAATGTCAATGTCTGGCAAGGTGGCATGTAACTTTGCAGTGCCATGTCAAAGAAGCCCGAGGAAAGTAACAAAGCAAACAGTGGTGCAAAAGAACTACTTATGATCCCATTCAAATGTGTCAATGCTCTCAGTTTTTGTTGCAGTTCTTCACTTGGGAAAATGCTACATTTTTGCTGTGCTAAGATTCCTCTGCCAAGCTTGCCATAGTTGTATTTCAGTACTTCTGCCCTGAAGGTAAAATTACTAACTCTTGCAATTTATTTACATTTTTCCATGACATAAATATTTGAGGGTTTAATTTTTTTTTCTAGTTCACTATATATTTTGACATGTTGTTAACCCAAAAACCTATGTGAGATCATTTCATTCACTACGGAGATTCAGGAAACCCTTTTCTATATAATTTATGTTTTTATTCATTAAATTATAATATTTTTCAACTTTTCTTTTAAAAGTTAATAGATTCATATCCATGATACAGTTATACAAAATAAAATACAGAAAAGTCTTCTACGTCTACTTCAGTTTTTATCATATGTTTACTGTTAGTGTTCCCTAGTTCAATAAAGCTAACAAAGCCTCCATCTGTTTTTTTTTAAAGAATGGTTCTGTGCAATATCTAACTCAAAAGTCATGTTGCACCAGCAAAACGAATAACAGACAGCTATAATGCTTGTAAATGTCTTGTGCTAAAGCTCCACTGTTAAGGGAAGAAGAATGGTTGATATTTTCATATAAAAGATTTAAGAAAAATAAATGGGGTTTATTGGAAAGATATAAATCTAAAAGACCTTTAAATTCAGTACTTTCAAGAACTCTTCAATCACCTGTAGAGGATCCAGCCAATAACAAAGAATGCACTTCTGTATTTCTTTATCCATGCTGGGAGAATATACAGGTAAGAACTTTTTGTATTCCATGACCACAGTATAAGCAGAAACGCTGGCAATGAGTTTTGGTTTAGCTCAGATAAAATAAAAAACAAAAATAATAATTTTAGTTATTTCCCCCATTAGTTTGAGTATGTAATAATAAATTAAATCATTGCATTCTCTCTTTTTAATTTCATGTTGAAACTGCTTTGTCACATTAAATGTTTGCTGAACTCAAAGGGATTAAGGTGTGCAATCAAAGTCAGTCACTGGAAAATAAAGTGTCAGCTGACTAGGGATCAGTTGTTACCAAGTTTGGGTGAAGAATTGGCTTCTGGTCTACAACAAACTGCACTCTCTGTTACACTGTTAATTCCGAGGCAGAACAACCAACTCTCTTGTGTGGAAGGTGTCAAAGACATCCTGGGGAACCCAGAGCATTCTGCTTCTGTAGGTGGTGTCTTCCAGGTCAGTGTACAACCAGTTTCTATAAGTCTTTTGCTAAGACTTTACAGTTAAATATGGATGTGGCATGGATCTTCTTTGGAGAATGTCCAGAGAAGGACAATGAAGT